>QOVD01003175.1:0-10560 GCA_003521225.1 Tuber microsphaerosporum | reverse complement strand
GGGGGGGTAGGGGGTGGGGCGGTCTTAGATCTCGGCGCGCACCACCAAACAAGCCCGACGAGACTATAAACGTAGATATTCGCACTCCCTTTCCTCATCGAAATTGAACTCCAACCAACCCGTTCAACCCTCAACGTCGACCTTGAACCCACTTAGAGCGGAGATTATCCGGATCAACAATTAGACTCTACAAAGTCTCTTTAGTACACAGCCTACTCCCCGTATATAAGAATGACTTCAATCCAAGGCATATACCAGCAAACCTACTTCATCACAAGCGATTTCGAAGACCTCATGGATATATCCCCTCCATCGCCGGAGGATCCCGAATTGGTGCCTATTCTGGACAGGGAAGATAATAGCGACCTATCTCGTCCAGACTCATCTATCAGCAGCTATAGCTCCCGGTCCTCTACAGATAGCCTATGTGTTCTCGACGTTTCTTTCCCATATATCCAAACACCACAGAAATATCAACTCCCCCCACCGCCTCCTCCAACACCATTCTTGACATCTCCACTGGTATCTCCACTGAAGCACGGGCTCGAGGACGATAGAGATTTGTATTCTTCGCCGTTCGTGCTTAGCGCGAACTTGTTAGAGCTCGGAGAAATGCTGGGAGATCTATTTGTAGAGTCGGATCGTGAATATAGAGATATGGGAGAAAGCGCATACATTCCCTTCCAGAACAAGCAAAAGGTTTGCTAGAGCTACTTAGCTACCTTTATATAGAATATTTAGCTAACACCAATACAGCATCTTTCCGAATCATGGTCCCTACCCTGCTCGTTCAGCGACCCAACAAACTACCCGCCACTAAATGTCGAGGCATACGATAACGATTACTGCATTCCTGTGCGATCAAGCTTCGACGAGGGACTATTCATGGCCAGAAAAGCACCAGGCGCCTGCTCCGCAAACCGCACAAACAACCCAATCCCCCGCACACCCCCTCCTTCGAGGTGCTCGGGAGACTCAGAAGAGAGGCCCTGGTCACTATCTGAAATCGAGAAACAGCTACAGCTACTAGCCGACGAGCAAGCTCGAGCGGAGGAGTCACAGGCACAGGACGAATTAGCGGAACTGGGGGGGCCCGCTCGGAGGTCACACAGAGGGGGTGCGATGAAGAAATTCTCGAGGGCTTGGAGGGGCTACCTGCACCGATCATGAATAATCTGATGCGGTTATCCTGATTACGTGTTACAAATATTTCTCCTTTTTTTTTGCTCATCTCTCGATCTATCCTAGGGCTCGGAGCTGAGCTCCAATGTGTCAGTTAATACCGTATACCCTTTCCCCCCACCCATTCTTGTATAAAAATTACAGCTTGCGGCCTGCTTTCGCCACTATTTTCTTGAGGAGTTTTCATTTGGTGTAGCCATCCATTTCTTGAACTTCCATTTAGGGCATTTTTTCTTTCTGGTTTTACAAAAAAAAAGGGTTCGAGGCTGGTCATTGGGAATTTTTTGTGCTATTTTTTTTTCAACCATACCCCCGGGCTGGGGGGACATTTCCGGAGAGGCTGGCATTTTTTTCTTTTTTTATAGGGATTGGAATTTGTCTGTTAGCAAAATATTTATTTTGTCTGTATTTCTCAATACATGGGTTCCTCTAGGAGGCAATAAATAAAAGATGAATGTTTTGTGTCTATCATAATAACATTACCCATACCTAAATATTATAACATTCCGTCATGCCTACCCTGCCACGTCTTTTTGATGGGGCTTAGTTCATTTCCCCCTCCTTCCCCCTCCTCAGGTGGCTGCACAACTACGTTGTGGAGGAGAGGAGAGAGGGGGGTGATATGGCGATTCCTAATCCGGCGTTTTCAACCGTACATATGAACACTCCATTCACTTCCTGCTATGTTCCGATGGACGCCCAATTCTGACCCCACATTTTTACTTGCTACCCCGGCGGACAAGGAAGAGGGGTAGGAGTCTTAGGGGTAATGATGGTGGAGGGGAAGATGGAATAGAGGGGGGAAACGCCCCTCCCCTCGAAGTCAAATCTTACAGTAGCTGATTGTTTGCAGCTTTTTCTCATGTACGCTCAGAGAGCCTAACCGATTAAGGTAACTTGCAGCAAGCGTGGTTGGGCACTTTTGTTTGATTTTTTATTCAATTCGAAATGTCGGCAGCCGATAGTATCTGGAAGGGGAGAAGCAGGCTAAGGGACGATAACAACCGGATATAGCACTTACGAGTGAGACGGTATCTCACGGGCATTCCGATATGGTATCCTATTTTAAAAATCTAGATTGGCCTTCCATTACGGTAGCAGTCAACTACACGCAGTTTGTGCTGCGCTGCAACCATCCCCTCCGCACGCGTGAGTGAACTGGCGGACAGACGAACACTCACGAGTTGTTCGTCGCGTGCTTTGGATGTGGTAGCCCGGAAGGATCATCATCACTTCTATCTCGTTACTGGGCCCGATCAATAACTCCCTCTGCATCTACCCCTTACTGCATTATTTTAAAATCTCCGGCAATTCAACTTTCCTGCTTCCTTCTTGCTCTCCCCCTTACATACACATCAAGCTGGGGTAAACTAGGAGTCCCTCCTTACATCCATTCGTACATACCCTTCCCTCCCCCTCGCTCAAAGTATTCAGCTCGGGAGTGCTTCGAAGCAAACAAGGACCTCTTCCCGCTAAATATCATTTCCGACCAGTGTTGACAGTGACCAGTGTTGGCAGTGACCAGGGCTGATGTATTGACCGGTCCTGACCATGACTATGGTCAGTGACTAGTGGTCAGCAAGGGGGGTGATGGGGGGTGATGGGGGTCAGAGTTTCCTTGGCATACCCGCAATTAGAGAACTGCTTTTTGTAGCCAACATTTGGTTTATTCGGTCACAAGATAATGCCTGTGGAGGAGAATGAAAAAGAATGGTAGTTTTATCTTTGCTTCCAAGAAACAAATTCACAAAACTATAGTTTGATGCCACTCAAATTTTGCCTTACCAACCCCAACCCACCATACCTCTGACCCCTGCTCTGACCGGTCCTGACCACTCGTCATGGTATTGGGGGTGACCGGTAACTACCTAATTTTACGGGTGACCAGTGGTCACTGCCAACACTGTTTCCGACTGCTTGGGCATGGATCAGCTGGTCTTTCACTTACATATATGCGAGCACCCACTATGTTCTGACCAGATGTAGGGGTGGCGGGGGAGCCACTTTTACTATAAGCTCGATCGACTGTTTGATGTGGCAAAAGAAACCAAGCGGATATTCTTCATTGTTTGCTTGTGATGCACTCTATCCCTTGTTGCGAAGGAGGTTGTCGTAAATAGTTAGTAAGGGGGAGGGAGGCGGGGGGGAAGGGGATTTTGTACGAATAAGACTACTATGATGTCCTTCTGTATGTTTGTACTCCCTTCTTACTTGTGGAGGAGATTTTAAACGATTGCTTACTTCCTTACCTCCATCCTCGAGATCATTCACACGAAAAAAGCTATCCTTGATCCACCTTAGGATCACCAACTCAGACCTTGAAGCCCACGCCATCCACATATACATCCATCCATCCATCCATCCTACCTCAATCTCCATCTCCTTCCTACCGCCACCTACTCTGCCCCTGTCACCACCTACTCGAGGGTAAAAAGGAAGAAAAAAAGTATCACTCGCAGAAGTATAACCTGCTGGCACCGAAAATCCCTTCTTACTGCGCCCCAGACCAAAATCGAACCTCACACCTACCTCTCGCTAAATATGTGTCACTACGCACTCTCGATCTACCCATGCGGCGACTCTTACATCCTCCCCTCATCCCTCTGTGGTAATGCCCCTCGATGTGCCGTTTTTGAGGTAGTCTCGGCACAGAGGCTTATGGTTGATTGCTTCCTTTGCCAGCGCTCTCCGAGGAGGCGGAAGTTACCTGCTAGGGCTCGGGGGATTTATGCGCCGAGTTGAGGGGAGGAGGATGGAAGGAAGGGTAGAAGGAAGGGGTGGAGGGGTGGAGGGAAGGGGTGGGGCCTGGCTGGTGAGCTAGGTTATATTGTTGTATGAGCTTGAGTTTTGATATTCGGATGTACGGGTCGTGTGTGAAATGTGGGAGGAGGAGCAATTGAAGGAGGAGGAAGATGGGGTATATACCTGATGTAATGACTTTTCTTTCCTTTCAGTGGGCGTCGATGTTTAGTGAGCTTATCCTCTATGAATACCAGTACCCAAGCGAGCAAGGAATATCAGCCCTTTGTTAGTTAGTTAGTTTGGGGTTGCCTCGCTACTTCTCACTCGCTGCTAAAGTTGTCATGGCAAATGTTACAATAAAACTATAAGCACCATGAATGCCTTGCTAAGCAATCCAAGTATAAGACTGCTTTCACAAAAGTTTTAACCAAGCGAGCATGGCTTACCTGCCCGTAAAGCCTCAGTAAGAGAAACGCTAGAAGAAAGCAAATTGAAAAATCAAGCTTTTTTTTCTTCTCCCCGCTCTTCAGATCCAGAAATCATACTGGTATCAGAATCAATTCACGCGCTATCACTCGAAGTTTTGGGGCGGTGCTGTGGCAACGATGGGAGGGCTGACTTCTTTTCTTTTTTTTCCCACTTGGCTACTAAGCTTGTAATTCAGCCACTCAGGTCTTTGAAATGGTGGTAAAATATCGATATGTCATTCGCAAAGCATAAGATTGCCCTAGGGGCTAAGTTAGGGGTGGTGGTGGTGAAGCATTCCATTTTTAGCCTACAACACCTCTCAGCGTGCAGACGGCTCGTTGGGGGTATATAAACCGCTTAGGATAGGTCTCTGTTTAGAGACTCACCGACACTCACTCATGTGTAACCTTCATGTGTGGGCGTGGAGGAGGGCCGTGGTGGGTAAAGTATACCGTACCAAAGGTGGTGCTTTTCAACCCACTGTTCGTTATTCGAGTGTTTGGGACTGAAGTACTGTAGAGGGCAAATTGATATATCCCTTTGCGTACAGGGGTTCAGGGTTTAGGCTTAGGGTTTTTATTTATTTTTATTTGCGTCCTTGTAGAAGGGTGGTGGTTTTTTGTATAACATAATATATATAATATGGGAAAGATACACATAGTAGCTTGCCTTACTGAGCCCAGTGATCACATTCTTATCTTGAGGAGGTGGGGATTGTGCGGGTTTGTGTGGCATACTGTACCTACCCTGAATGCGTGATAATAAGCCTTTATTATACATGGTGCTTAACTATCGGGCTATACTCCTAGGGTGGAGTTGTGTGAATCCACAGTTGTATTCCAAAGTATGAAGAAAAAGGAAAAAGAGGGAGACTCCATGGATTCAGAATTTTGTCTCGTGGCCGTGGGCCACTTGGGACACTGCTCGTGGAGTATCAGCTGAGAGGGGAAGAAAGGAAAAAGAAAAAAAAAACCCCCAACACAGGCATGCGGCTTCTTCCTTAGTTAAGAAACTTATTAGAGCCCCCAGGGAACACGATCCCTTTTCTTCAATTGGATCAATAAAGCGGATACTAGGTCTAAATGTATGTATAGAAAGTGACTCTCTCGCGATGGCAATCTCTAAACTCGCTACTAATAGCTTGATTCTTGGAGAACCTTGAAATCAAAATGAAATCAAGTCAACCCTAAATAGAATCGTATTCGTTCGCCCTGTCGCGCTTGCCTTGTCCACAGCACCACCTAGACATCGTAACAAACTATATATATACAAGCTTCCGCAGCAATCAGGATTTTATCCATTCCCATATCCACCCACATACCAGCCTTCATATCTCAGCCCACTGTCATTCCTCGTTCACCATACATTCCACCGCATACATTCCACCGTACCAGCCACCGTTCCTGCAATACCGATCATTTCACATTCCAACCGGTGCAACACATTCCAGGCAACGAACCTCGATAGGCTTTATTCGAGTGAGCTCTCATGAACCCGTGGCAGCCTAGGTTATACTAATTTGCTGTCTATTGATCAGTGCGTGTCCAGGCCCACTGGCGGGGGGATGTGAAGTCACACATAAGAGAGCCACCAGGGTCAAGAATTTCTAATGAACGAAAGAAGGGAGGAAGAAGAGTTTTTAAGTAAAGGGTGGG
Organism: Tuber microsphaerosporum; assembly: GCA_003521225.1. Classification (NCBI taxonomy): domain Eukaryota; kingdom Fungi; phylum Ascomycota; class Pezizomycetes; order Pezizales; family Tuberaceae; genus Tuber; species Tuber microsphaerosporum. Next base: position 4,513 of record QOVD01003175.1, on the reverse strand, counting down.
ATAGGGATTGCAGTCAGAACGGTATTCAATCATGATATATAGAGCCGCAGAAACACGGGATATAGGAGCTATCGAGACCCATTAACACCCCTGGCATGCAAACCATGAAAACTCATTATAACCACCATACCGCATAAACTGGCCAGAACTAGCAGACACTTTTACATTGTGGTAAGAAGGGGCAGAGATGATACAGGCAATAAGATTGGGGAGATGGAGAGGGCGATAGGGGAGGGGAGTAAAATGGGGTTTGCGCATTGGCCTGTGCCAAAGTTGGAGGGGCCAGTTAGGTTCATCATTTTTGGAGCTGAGAAAAAGCAGAAGGTTTGAGATTTTCGGGGATGGATGGGAGTGGGAGAGCTAATTGTTTGTAGGACTTTGTGATACCTCAGAGCGGTATGTGGTTTCGGTTGAAGTTGTCGATCCGGTGTTTTAGACTGAGGTGATGGATATTCTAAGGCAGACTGGGAGGTAAGTAGATGGGTGAGAGGTTGATGGGTCGCGCTGACTCCTTCGTTGTTTTGCTACGTGGACCGGAAACCATAGTTGGATGATATCATTCCCATCTGGGCTTTGGTTGTTGGTTGTCAAGCGTCGATAACACCCAGCAGTCCTTCGAACAGCTAACGCCCCGTGCGGTATATAGCCGTTTTCATTGAACTTATCCAATCTGTCAAGGGCAAGGTAGTCATCGGCGCCCTCCAGGAGATCAACCTACAATCCCTGATTCTTGGACTAGAGCCCCGCCAGACAACCTCCCGTCTCAGTCATCTCTATAAACCCTCCATCCAGGCGTTGGTTGACAGACTGAACAGACATCACTACTGCATCCTTATCGATTACCGGTAGAGCCTGCTCATGATCATGCGCAAGACGGTATGGACCGGCGGCCTGATGTTGAATGACTTTAAACTCCTTGCCAAGGAGAAGCAAGAGCATTTGGAAAAGACAGCTGGCCTCGAAGATTCTTATGAGAAGCGTGCCAAGGAGAACAACCGGGCGAGGGACGATATGAAGACTGTGGGCGTGTTGGTCGTGACGGTGTATTTTGACTTTTTTTCCCTTTTCCCGGCACCCCGGATTTTCCCCGTTTAGATTGCCAGCTATTCAAAATTGTGAAAAATCTTCCTGCAGAGGAAAGTGTCTGGTGGCATGTTGGTGTCATGTTGCGCACGTCCTGTCGTCAGCACATTTGCTCATGATGATAAGTTTCAGTGCCCCGATGAGAGGGAAAAGATATAAAAGGAGGGTTGCCCTCTCTCTCTTCCCTCGCCAAATGACACCCACTCATCTCTCTGCAACCACTTTTCTCAACTTGCTATAACCAGCTTTCTTGGCTCTCAACTGATTCTCATCGATATAATATTATATAAACCATTGTACGTGCCTGCAATTACATACTCAGTTTCCCCTTCTAACCTCTTACTTTAGCCATAATCTGCCCCGAGTTCACTCCCCACTTCTAGGAGAAGGGTCTGACTGTGTCCGCCCCTTCATTGGGTAAGCCCTCGAACCTCGACTCTAGCGATTCCGTCACCGACGAACTAGCCTCTCCTAAGAGCACCACTGCTTCTCTTCTCCCTATCTTTGACATGGCCTCTCCTACGAGCACTACTGCTACTCCTCTCCTCCCTGTCTCGGATTTGGAGGCTAAGCACTACTACCATGGGCTGCCCTCCAGACCACCCCTTGTGGCTCGCTCGGGGAACGATACTTGGAAGCCACCCACAGGCCCAGAGGCTTACTTCCGGGATAAGGAGCTTAGGCCCGTCGGTGACCACCCCCTGAACAAGGTCTGGGAGGATCACCTCGCTCATCAGACCTATGACATCCTGAAGTCTAAGGGGGTGAAGTGGACGAGCATAGATGTCCTTCGCATTGGTTTCGCCGAAGAGTATGAGGCCCCAGTCATCATCTGGATCGGCGTCACGCCCGACACCCTCTCCAGGGAAGACGGTCTTGCCGTTGTCAAGGAGTGCAAGCAGCTTCTTGTAGCGAACGAGATTCACGATGTCGAAGTCGAGATCCGCGAGTCAGTGATCCACCGCCTCCTCCTGGACACGTCATCGCAAAATTCACCACGAAAGAAAAAAAAAGGAGGAAAAAGAGGTTTTAAATAAAGGGTGGGATAGGGATTGCAATATCTATATAAATGCCGAGTCCGGGGCGGTGTTGGGAGTAATACCGGAATGGGTCAAAACTCGATCCGGAGGGTATTCAATCACGATATATGGAGCTACAGAAACACAGAATAAATAGCGCCATACAAACGGTTCAACCTTAAATTCCCGGTATACACAATGAAGTTATTATTTGTTCTCAACGAGGGCGATTCTCCTCCCCTAGCGACTCATAGGGATTATTATTATGATAAAAAGATCTCGGGCTTAATTCATCTCACACCATACTGTAGTAGGTATTTTTCTAGTTTTCTATCTATTTAAATAATAATCATTATTACTATTATTATAACGCGCAATTTACAGGCGAATTTACAGGTAACTTCAATTTTTATAGTTGTAGAAATGTTTGCCGTCGAAGCAGAGAGTAATTGATGTATTATAGATACCATATTAAACATATCATTGGGGTCAACATGATAATGTCGAGAATAACTTACCTGATATATAGTACTGTACTGTAACACCAGAATTGGACCTATCATAGGATCTTCCATCATAATCGCCCCTATGATTTACCCTTTACCCTCGCAAATAGAGGCAATTCCCAGTGCAACGGCTCAGGTCCACCTTCTAAACACTTTGCGTCATATCATACCAGCGATCGTGTTTATTTTGACTATGGCAGCGGAATATGATATATACGATACAGGGGATCTTGTGCAGCTGCGCCTCAGGGCAACATTTCCTACAGTATGTTGCAACCATGTATTTTGTTTATCACGCCATTCGGATCATCGAGGGGTCCCTTAAAATCTCAGCTGGCGGAGGGGGTTTTCTCCCCGCAGAGATTGTCTGAGCAGGAATGTCACTCAGCGAGTGATTTCCCATGTATGAAAGTCAGATCATTATCATACTTGGGTCCAAATTAGTGAGTGAATATTTGGTCTACAAAGTTCTGTACCAATTATTTTTCATTGGTTTGGGTTCTCCATCTGGTTATATATATATATAGCGCTTCTGGCGGTTCTTGTTTGATCAACGATTCTTCTTACGGCTATCTAGCGCATCCTGGATGTATATATAGTAACGGACTTTGCTTTCGGGTCGAAAGTTGTCCAACCGGTGAGCTTACCGGTGAGTTGGGTACTGGGCTATCTTATGTGGGCGAAGGGCTTTGTCAAATGGGATCCTTCATTCTCTGCCGAGGATGCCTCCGCATGGGGGATCATCGCACGCATGCTTCGATCTATTTTGGTGAATAATCATATCGTAACGTTCTCACGAACCATGGACAGGGCAGTCGGGTGCCAATCACCTACGATATTCCCTCATCCCAACCCTAACGCATCCCCATGTTCTTTGTATGATATCATAAAATTAATTTTCTATGTATAATATCATAATATCATAGCTATCTTTGTAATACACCCCACCCTTACCCGAAGAACTCTATCGGCTGTGGAATACCAGAGTATCATAACATAACCTTTTAACCATCGGCTCCTAAGTCACCGCCGATAGATTAACACCGAAGATCGTTCCTGAGATCGAAGGTAGATACCGTACTATACCTCGCATTCTGCTCTGGTTATTTTCGATTTAGCTGTTAAACACGCGTTGAACCGGGGGTAATTCCGCTTTAGCGATCTCCTCTAAAAAAGAGCCCGAACGCCGTTTGGTGGTTCGATGTGCCCAGGATTGAATATCTTTATGCACCCAAAATCCATCCATCCGGCTAACCGGTAGCCCGAAGGCTCTCGTACTCAAGTCCTCTGCCGACCGTGCTATATATACCGGTAACTTGAGTCCAGTATGGTGGAGCAAAGGCGCTCTAAGCGACTCTCGGAAAGCTCGGTATCCCGTCAGGTGGGATACCATGCATGCACCCTCCTCCCCCACCACCAACTCCCCTCCCCACAACTTGCTGCATAAAAAGGCAGGGGTGATGCCCCCGCCAAGGCAATTCGTCCGGTGTATCATATCATACTCACCCCCGCAAAAAGATACCAGCTATGCTAGATAAGGAATAGCTGATGGAGTAACCCCATCCTGGGTTTAGGGCATACTGGGGAGAACGGCTGTGGGGACAGTCATCCACTGTGGGTGACCACGACAGATCTGTATTTAGTCTTAGCGGGTTCCCTTCCTCTATCTAGACCAGACATCATCATCATTAGCTAGTTCGAATACGAACACATCTTTTTCTTTTCACCTCAGTTCCGGTTTTCTCACTTGACGCTAGCCTGATGGCAGCGATCCCGCGGTGCTTGTATCGGCAGTTTCCCTGCGCAGAGCCCGACCTCCATCGATAGTCATTGATCGACATACCCCACAAGCGACCGCGTTCATACAGAATGATGCGAAGGAGAGGGCCTTCCTCGCCACAAAAT
>QOVD01003172.1:0-19371 GCA_003521225.1 Tuber microsphaerosporum | reverse complement strand
GGGGAGGGGGGGAATGTCGGTATGATGGTATGATGGTATGATGGTATGTATGATACGGGTACAACAAGGTGAAGTGGAGGAAAGAAAAACCTTGATTTGTCTTCTCAATTGGAAAAAATCCTTGCCCACAGCCCACACAGTTTCCCTTGAAAGGGGTCGAGGGCTATTATTAGAAAAAAGACAAAAAAGTTGTTGTTGCTACGGGAACGAGATGGTGCTAAACTTTAACAATAATTATTTACCCAACCCAAAAAAAGATGGCTTGCCAAGACTTTAGCCCTACTGTCTCCAATTACCGAAGGGGGGGTGCTCTCTGTGCTTGAGTTCAGTGCTGAGCGAGTGAATCTCAGCCTCAACTATCCAGCAAGAGGTGTTTTTATTTTGCCTATTTTGCTATATATTATACCCATAATACAAGTACTATGATACCGTCTGGATTGGAATGATGCACTGGCATTCCACTCGCCTTTTTCTCATTCCCATATTCTGATGTCAAAACGAAATATCAGCACGTAAATTTCGAAGGGTGGATTTATGGTTTGTTAAATCCCACGCTGACTATTGACTATTGTTGCCCGCTGTTGGAAAACTACAGTATGGTTGCGTGTTGTGAACTTGTTTGCCTCTAACCGCGTCATATCATTTTCCCTGATCTGATACCTTCTCCCTTTACCTTTGATTTTCCTTCTATGGAATACCGGTAGGCTACAGCAATACAAAGCAATCTCTACTTCTGCAATCCTATTCACTTCCCTAACCTCTACCGCCTCAATACTCCTGACAGTAGTGTAGGATAAAGAATGAAAGGACGGAAGCCTGTGCTCAGTAGGTCAAAGATAATGTGAAATCTGTCTATTACTATCATATCCTGATCATTAGTGTAGGGTAGGAGTCTGTAGGTAATATGTGGCATGGGAGACCAAGGGCAAGGGCAAGGGCAATAAAGGTACCCTATGAGGGATCCTAACGAGGATTACCAGTAATTAGAGATGCCTTGCCCTCCTTCTGCAACTTGAGCCGCACCTAAACGGGAAATCATGCTTATTCATGCACAGTGGGCGAAAACGTCGGCTATAATAACCAAAATGTCGAGTGGATAACAGGGTAACCGTAGCTCCATTTAAACATTCTCTCCTAATTACCCATTTGAACCTCAACCTTTACTTTCCATCCCCCAAACACAACGCAATTCAAACTACACCGCAACCTTCCCAAGATGCTACCGCTTAGACGCCTCTTGCCTGGTCTGCGTACTATAAGGCCAGGAAGGATGGAAAACAGGATGTTTGCCTACACTTCCGTAAGTTGTTCGGAGAATCAGCTATTGTTTGTCAAATTACTAACATGATATTGTGGCTCAGGTAACTATGAAGTCCGAAATTCCCTTCTCTGGAATGGGAGCGAAAAACACAGCAAAAACACAACCCCTTTCCCCCCCTGCTGAGACAGAAAAAAAAACAAAAATTTCTTGACCTTACTGAGAGAGGAAAGTCCGACGACATAGCACACGATTCAATTATTTGAGATTCTACAGTAGGAGGTTGACAGATGTGGTTAAAGTAAGAATACTGTATTCAAGTTAACCCGGAACTATGCTAACAATTTTCTCAAAGGATTTGGCTTTCCTTATCAAGCAGGTGGACAAAGGCTTTGACCACCAGAGCAATTGGAATATAGCACTGATGGGAATCGTTATATCTCTCGTATGTTTTTATTTACAATTAATTGTATTATATTTTATTAACGTATCTGCTAGGTTGTCCTAAAATTCGCTTACGTGGACGGAGAAACCGAGAAGAAAATAAAGGTCGATGTTGAGACCCGCGTTGCCGGACTTGCGTCCGATTTCCAATCAAAGATCTCTGCCTTGGAGGCCAAGATCTCTGCGTCGGAATCGAAGATTCTGATGGAAGTGGCTAAGATGGAGAGCAGATTGGCGAGGGGGGAGAAGAAGTAATTATTAATAATTATTAATAGAAAAGGGTGGGTCTGGCTGGCACTTGTGTGCTTCTTTTCTTCGTGTTTTCAGTCTACGCCCCCAAATAATCCCGTGGCGTAGGAGCTCGGGCGCATAGGGGCAGGTAAAGGTAGGGATTGGACTTTTTGTGCCTTTAATCATCTATAAACACTTTCAAACTATCCGTCCGTACCGGTATTGCGATAGCTCTTGAATTGCCTATTATTTTTCCTTTTCAGGCGCTAAACCACCAGTAGTTGGTAACCCAACAAACAGCTTGAAACTATCGTACAATAGCCATTGCAGGCCAGTCAAAGTACCGATCATGACGATTCTGACCGGCAAGCCATTCCAGAGTCCTGCGAATCCGATCTCTCCATAGATTCTCTTCATGGAAGCACCGAAAGCCTCGCCGGGCAGGCGATTTGCGTTGAGTTTTGAGACCATTACGTCTGCGGGATGGGAGACCTTCGTGGAGTTAGTGTATTATGACTAAAAGAGAAGAGGGATGGAAGGTGATTTTACGATTGCACAGAGGATACCAGCGATATAACCTCCCGCAAATGATACCGTCGTCTGAACTCCGGTTCCATACTGGTCTTTACTCTTCGGGAGGTAATTATAAATCATTTCCACTGTGGTTTCAAAAGATGCAAACTTCATCATGGTATCTGCCACATCGTCAGCACCCTACTCCTCCTCACCCCTTGCGCTCCCTCAGCCCTTCCCCGGGGTAGAGAGACTTACAGGGAATCTGCCTCCCCCACAACGGGTACAACCCCTTGTACAACCCGTTAAACCCCTCTTTCGCAACAACACTCTTCAACCCCTCCGTGGTACCCTTAAACTCTGGCGGAATCGTAGTCTGCATTCTAACCTTAACAGACTCGAGTGGACACAGCATGATATCAGCAATGAACTCAGCGCTCGCCGATCCTGCCAGATAAATCGCCGTCTTATACCTCGCCGCCTTCTCCGGCCCTGCAAGGTCCGAGTAGAATTTCTTGAAGAACTCGTAGCCACCGTACTTTAGGCCTCCCTGGACACAGTAGCCAAAGAACGTCGGTGACCAGCCTGTGAAGATGCCACGGATGCCCTCTGCGCTCGAGATTGTGCGCCAGGCTTGGATGTTTGAGCGGTAGAGCTTTGGGTCCACCTGTCGCCGACATTTTACCAGGTCGAGGGGGGTGACAGCGGTGTGCGTTAGGCCCTGGGGTATATTAGCTCCGCTCGTGGTGTTGTTTGATGGAAGAGGGGGGGAGGTATACACAAGCTAGGACTCCACCAATGGTGCAAGCTGCATAGAACTTCGGAGAATACATCTCTATCTTCCCCGTCTTCTTTTGTGTTGCTTCCGAAGCATGTCGAAACTCTTCCTGGGCTTCTTTCCCTAGCTTCTTAGCTTCTTCTGAGATGGATGCGTATGGATATAGCGATGCGACCGAAGGCTGAGGCCGCGGTGTCTTCTGGGGAACCGCGACGGAGAATGGTGTCGACGGGAAGACTGCTGAGAGGGTGGCGTATGTTGGTGTAACCAGCCCAGACATATCGGCAATAGTAGGATGAGCGCCTTGGGCGTCAATGAAAAGGGCAGAAGAGAAGGAAAGAAAGTTTGGTGTCGGGAGGTAATTTAGCACCATCCTGTTCTTTAAATACCAGGGAATACTGTAGTATTACTGTAATAGGAGGGGAGCCTGCTTATCAGGCGCGGGGTGGGAGTGGAGATAGTGATTATGTGACGTCACTGCTACTGTGTTAGAACCGCAGAAGCTCGTTGCTACAGACGGCCCAGTATTGCCGCTATCATTCTTGCTTCCGGTCTGCCTCACTGGGTTCCGAGCTCCGAGAAATCTTGCGCGGGCACCGGAGGTCACTGAACTCCGAGCTGCTTCACACTCACGGCAGATTGAGCCCTTCCACAGTCTTCCCACTTGTGGGTGCGCCATGCATGGTTGCTGCCGGGATACTGTATTTTGTCTGCACTCATGAGGCTTGCTCTGGCGATGACTATGTTACCGGTACCGTATTCTCCCTTTATCTTTTATATAATATGCGGTCTGGTTCTTGGAGCAAAAGAGTTTACACGAGTGGAGTGATTGAAGAACATATATTGATAGAGTATTTAAAAGTAGCTCCAGATATAAGAAATAACTTAGGGATATTGATCAATGGGCACCTTGATTTTTTGGCAATTCATGTTTCATAAGACCCGGAGTTCCCTACTTCATCTTTTTGATAGTTCAAACTGCATCAGGGTCTTTGGAGAAGCTATTTGTGTGAACAACCGCGATGAGTTTGGATGGTTAGATTACTGTAGTGTTTGAGCTTTCACAGGGTCAGGGTTCACCTTTCAGGATACCGATGTTTGAGTACCGCCGTACCAATATTATAGCTTTGGGTACTGTTACTGGTATGGGTGTAGCAGTATTCCGTCGTTTCCATTTGGGCAAACACCCGTATCGGTTAATTAGGGTTAAACCTTGAGGTCCGTAGTTTCCGCATCATTAAACACAGTTCGTTGGGGCGTGAACCACAAAGAATGTAAAATGTTTCGCAGAGCTTGACGCCTACCGCTGCAGCGGCAAAGCTATGACATGTACTGTGCGTACTTGCCAATATACTCGAGTACATACAAAGGGCCCCCAAAAAGAAAAAAGTAAGAGGAGAAAGAAAGAAAGAAAGAGAGAGAGAAAGTGAAGAGTGAGGGTAAAAATAATAATAAAAGACACATTATTTTAGCGAGCAAACAGGCGGGCAAGGTGTAACCTGGAAAAGTCTAGCAAAACGCGATATCCTGATTCACATTCCCATCCCGTAGGAAGAAAAAACTAAGCAGGCCTCCTCTTAGTAAACTCCTCCAAATCGCCCCTAGTTGCAACGCCCAGAACAAACCTCCTCCCTTCATCCGTAACGACGGCAAATTCCTCTTTCTTCAGGAACTCTTCGAGTTCTTCCAACGCAGTATCTGGCGTAATAACCTTATACACGTTCCCCTTCTTGCGATCGAACCTGTTCATGACTTTGCTGACGGGATCAGAGAGTCTAATGTCGCTTGTGGATGAGGGTGGTCGTAAGAGCGATTCGATCTTTGGGACAGAGAGGTAGCCGAGGAGAGCACGGGTAGTGGAAGATGTCACGGTGAGCTGCGAGTAGTCGCGGTCGTGGGCCATGGCTAGTGCCGTTGAGATCGGAGTCGAGGGTGAGATGCTCAGAGCTGGGGGAAGGTCTAGGTCTTCAACTGTTGCCTGGGGCGGTTGTTAGTTTGGACCTCCTTGGGGGGAGGGTGAGGGAGTGGGGATATTTACCCCTCTGTATTTGGCTGCGGAAGAAGAGGCCATGATGGTTGATTTTTGGAACTTGATTATGGCTGGAAGAGTGTGCAGAGCGCGTGGATCGTTTGGTGGGATTGAGATTGATAGGTGGATGGAGGGGCAGAGTTCTGGAGACTTGGCATGCCCCACCATGTTCCTGATGAGTAAGCTGGGTCTGAGTTCGCGCAGAAGCCGAAGAACTTGTGTATTTAGTGAGATTTTTAACAGTAGAGAATGTTGATAAAAAGAAGAGAAGGCATTTAGAAGCTTGGGTAGCAAAAGAGTATGAAGAAGGGTATTTTAGTCGAGTTCAAGAAGTGAGTGGAGTGGTTCTGCTTTTCGGAGGTGTGTGTTCGTGGGTTTGTGGCTTCCTGCTCGTGAAAATTTTGTTATGGGAGTACTCGGGTGGGCTGCAAGCATATTTGTAGAATAAAATATTTTACCCCTTGGACCCAAAGACTATGTAGAGTATGAAGGTAGGCTAGGCAATAGACTTTTATTTGGTAGGGAGCCCGGGAACTCTGTTTCGTTTGACATGAGGCCCACGTTTTAAATCTCCATATCCTCTGCTGTCATCTGCCATACAACCGTAAAGCTCCTCAATGGCCCCTTTACTGGGTCGGAGAAAATTCCTTATCATACCCTAATTTCGGGTTGAAAAGTCCCAAAACTATCTCGAGACTGCTATATTCCCAGTTGATCATGTTTATTTCGTAGCACCCTTAAACAATTGAAGGATTTAACAAAAAACAAAATATTTATTTCGTAGCTATTGCTACCCTAGGATTAGCCCCTCTCCTTTGCCTTGAACACCTCCCATGCTCCGCACTTGCAGTAGGGCTCCACTCCATGAGAGTCCTCCTTATACACCCCGCCAGAACCCTACGCGATGTTTCCCCTTCTTGAAATGTACCAGGGCTGGGCGATTACATTTATCAAGCAGCATCAACGAGCTGCAGTGGTGAATTTCGGGTCGGTAGTTGCAAATGGGTCCTGGGCGGTTAGGGGAAGAGGTGATAGAAAGAAAGTGATGTTTTTAGCTTTACACTGTTTTGTGATTTCTTGTCTGTATGTTGGGTCCTTGGGTAGCTAGGCACCATCAGCACTTTGGAGGCGAGGAGGCAGGGCGAGTAGAAGAAACAATTGAGAAATTATAATATTATTATAGCCATAGGATCCAACTGCTCCAACATTGGGATCTTGATCTGTGGGGGGTAGTCGCTCCGCTGGGTACTTGTTGTGATGAGTAGGAATAATAGCGGTGGCACGATCAGCGGCGGTGGCGGTTTATGAGGCCTAGCCCCCCCGATGCCGCTGGTGGCAGAAGTGGCCATGGTGGAATTAGGGGCGGCCATGGTTGATTCGTCAAAGAGTGGGGCCGGGGTGATAACTGCTGTGCATAGGGTAACTCGAGTAGGGAAGGTTCAGGTACGGTACTCGAGTACAGTACAGTACCAGCAAAAGAGTTTTGATGCACATGTCCTGGGTGCCAAGAGCCACTCGTGTCCTCTTACCGCTTTTTGTAGAGCCTACTTTATATACAATGCCAATGAAGTGATGTCGATGTCTCGCTTTCTCACTTTTCGTGCAAGTATTAAGGGCAGTAGAATTATTGGTGGTGTTTAGTTCAAGCGTGGAGAAGTGCAGTTCAGGAGCTTAATACAAATGCACCATATCTACTGGATTGTGATTGAGTGGTGGCAGCTGTTGAATGGCCTGTGAGAGATGGCACTTGAGGTCGATTTCTACTGTCTAATTGGAATAGAATTAACCCATCATGGCGCGAGCGTAGCAGGTTTGGATAGCAGGTACGCATTGAACGGCAGGGTGAGGCAGAGCAGGTTGTTATGGGGGGTTTTGGTTATCCACAAATTTCTGGCGATATTAAATTTTTGCTCTTGGTTAATTATATCTGATGGCAACCTTGGTTTTTCCCTTAAAAGGTGCTGAGTCGCCACGAAAACATGGGAAACCTGAGGCGGCTAAACTCGCTTTTGCGAAAAATTTCATCTTTTTAGCAAGTGTTTTAGTGGAGTAACGTAGCTTAAGGGGATACTTTGGTCCTTCTTAGAACTGGCAAGACTACATTTAGTATGATAGGTGGACATAGTATGGCTTGAGTCTTGACTTGAGTTAGGTGCGTAATAACTCTTCTCCTATGACTATGATCCTCTGAGGCGTTTTCCATAGTTTTCGCCTTTTAAGAGCCAGCCTGAGCATCATAGGCTTTCCTAGTACTTGAATGGCGCCTCTTTTGTCGCGCCTTGCAGTATTCTATCGTGATTGGTCACCTGCGCATACTACATTGTGTTAGGACATTAAATAGAAAGCAAAAGGAATATATATACCATAGAGGCATCTGACCTGGCCCTCCTCAATCCCCTTTATTTAATTCTACCAACTTCATCACTAGGCTTAATATTGGGTGCATGATTTGTGACACTATCGTTCTCTAAGCCTAGTATTTTAAATATTTCCTTTATAAGGATTCTGTAATGTTCCGTCTACCACCCTGAAGTGAATTCACATGCAACAGTCCTTACATGTTTTATATAAGGAACCATTTGGATATGGGGGAAACTCATTTGCAGCAATAGTATTGCCACTGGTTATCATATACCATGATGAGTCAAAAGAGCTCCTTGTTTCAAATAGTTATTGTTAGAACTTGAGTAATTGACCCTGCTCTCAGACGTTAGAGTTCCCTTTAAGTTTTAAGTCTGCTGGCAAGGTTTAGTACTCTTTTTACCCTCTATCTAAGAAAGGTAATTTTGAATGTCTTGGTATGAGGTTCAATTATTTGAGTTCTTATGGTATCATATGATAGTGGGCTCAAAAATTCCAGTGAAGTATAAGACAATATTACTAGACTCCTTATGCTGTATTATGCTCTGAAAATATGTATTTATTTTTTTTCTTCAGAAGTTGGCTGCGAAATCCCCTACACTAGGGGCCTTGATGAGAGTTTTTTTCACTAGTAGTTATAACAAGGTGCCAACTAAATTAAGCACTTTGGAAGGGAAAGAAGGGGAAAAGGAGGTATTTAGGGAATCCATAATGGCGTGATCGAGGAGCACTACAACACACCGCAGGTAATATGTGGGACTGACTGGGTGGGACTAATGATATGGCTGGAGAGGGGTGTTGACCTTACTTTACATCTAGGTCATACTTGGCTTATTTCCGTTCCAACTTTTCTGGGTGTCCTGAAGAGTAACGCGCAAATATGGAAATTCTTAGACCTGTGTTACTAAAGAGGAATTACGGGTGCATGTCTAGGTTCCGATGATGAGACAAATGGGTCATAAACCGCCGAAAATCTATTATGCTGGAGTGAGGTCTAAATCTTTCTTGTTATGGTGGGGGAGGCCAAGGGTGCGAATCCTCTATTCTTCATATTGTATGATATGCTAATTCTACTCAGCTATGGGCATAGACTCCTATTTGTGCATCTATTCTGCTTCCCTTCTCTGCTCGTCCGTAACTGACCTTGAATTCACTAGGATTAGGTCCTCCTACCCAGGATTCCACTCTTAGCCAATATCCAGCTGACATCCCGCTACTCCTGTCTTGCTAGAGCCCCCAAGGCCCTTTCAAATATACTAGGTGGGCGCATATATCTCCCTCCAGGCCTTTGGTGCCGGAAAAGTCAGAATCTTAGGATAAGTTACAAGAGGAAAATAAGCAAAAGGAAAAGTGTCAATAACCGAAGGAATCCAAGCAGTCATCGGTGATTTGCAAAAATTGAGTTGGCCGGCACGCTGAAAAGTTCCAAGTTCTAGGATTCACCTGCGGTATTTACACCCCTCGGCCCTATATCTTGAAGATTCTTGGGTGGCTTTTGCTAGCCGGAGGGATATTTCCTAGCAATTTTTTATCATAGGGAGGGCAGATACACAGATGGGATTCTTAAAACATCATTGACTATTGATCACTACACGAGCACCGCTCTGATTTAACCATCCACCTTGGACGCTGAAAATGTACACCCAATATTCCAGATTGCTATTAACCTCACAAATCGCCCATAGGCGATATTGCTGGAATATTCACAGACATGTCTAGAGAATCCATTCACTCTATGGTATTTTTTGCTTGTCGATTTAGGCTCTCGGAGCAACTCGAGCTCGAGCTTCTTTTTATTCATGGCTGGTCACTCGCTCTGAACGGGTGTGTGCGTTGTTGGTATATGGTTTCTTTCTCCTCTCAAATCCTTCTTTCAGCTTTCTATGTTTTTTATATTCAATCCGGGCACCAGTTTGGGCTTCTTTATCCTTTCCTTTACTATTCCTTTTGTTCCTATGTGCTTTCTTACAATGTTTTTTTTTCTTTGTTGTGGAATCCTGGTGGTAGTGGCAGGACTGAACCACTTCTCTATATAGCTGGGCTATATCTTTATTATTCACGCAGTAGTTCGCTCAATACATAATCTTGACCGTTAGCTATGATCACTTCTCCGTTGAAACGATCGTGTATTGCTACATGCTTTTTAATGAAGCTAGCTCTCGTCTTCTTGTGTCTATTACGAGCGAGTGTCTGAGGTTTCTTGGTCGATATGGCTTGGCTTGTCGTGGATACGAGAGACTTTGCCCTAGAAAATTGGCTCGATGATTTGACCAAATGGAGTGGCTGGACAACGTTCTTTGGAATTACGTCGTGTAGACGTTTCAAAACCTGCAAATATGATCCCGGGACATAGAAGGCAACCTTTTTCTTATTCGGTAGAGAGCCTATGTAGCAAGATTGTTCTTTGAAACTGCATCGAGGTCGGAGATATTTGTCTACTAGGGCCTGAGGATTAGCGATAAAGCCAGAGGTTGCTCAAGAATCAATCCTGGTGCACAAGATCTCTATTGGATTATAGCTATTGGATTGGGGTTTTTTCTCTTTTTACTAGAAATTAAACTAAACTTTATAGTTGAGGTAAGAACCTTTACTTAATTGTATTATGGGGTTAGCGCAGTTTCTAAAATTATAATTTACTATTCGGCTTTCCTTGCTCTTGAGCCCACTCTGGTAGCATTATCTTTAAGGTCAGAGCTTCTAGCATGGGTGCGGGTACCCCTTAGCCATGATTGAGGATATATTTGCAATGTCCAATGTTTACGAGCCCAACCCCCTCACCAGGTGAGAGGCATCACCGTTAACTCTTAACTCTCTGAGAGGGTCCTCGTGCTGGGCACAGAGCCTGGGTAAAAAATGTATGAAGTGGGGTGGGAGGACTGCTACGAGTGATATCTTGTGATAAAAAGGAGAAGCGGTCCGGTGTTCAAAAAAGATTGCCCCGGAACCTCCCGAACAAGGGATGCATCTCATCGTGTTTTGTTAGTTTTTTGGATGGCGCTTGTAGGACCCCCCCTTACTGGATATTTTAAGAAGTGAAGGGGGTCGGTCTTGTAAGTGAGGTTGTGGTGCTAAAGTTAAGCATTGGATACAGGTCTTTAGCTACTATTCAGGACAACAGATTCTACTAACTCTTTATGCCACGAGTAGACACCATAGAGGTTACCGCCTGGAGACTGACTTCCAGTTTGTGTTGGGGGTTTCCCGGGAGGGTTGTCCCCTTTCCCGGGGATATTAGGGGGGGAGTTTAATTTTAGCTTAGGGGAAAGGGGCGAGGAGATCTTCGGCGGCAACCGGCAAGAGCACCCGAAAACTCTTTAATGTCAGCTCAAGGATTGAAGATGGAATACGATAGTATGCAGGGTTTTGGGCAGCAAATGGTAATGTCAACGACGTAGCTTAGGGTGTGCGGACTTTGCCCGCCTGCAGCCTGTGATCGGGATCGGGGTTCTGGGTAGGGGGGGCTGGGGTCGTGGGGCTAGGGTCGTGGGGCTTCTGTCGCCACTTGCTAAGGTTGTCAGAGGTCCCAGGATGCTGGAACCTCAATTTTTTTATTATGGGACGGGCGGTTCGGGAGGGTCGACGCGTTGGTCGGTCTCACCCTGGCCTCATTCGCTCCCGCTCTTGCGTTACCGTAAGACCACTGCCGGTAATCGAAGTGAATAAATTTCTCAATCAAGGGGCTGGCATACCGATAGCGATCGCGCATCCCGCATGATAGTCTCACTCGTTTTTCGAGGGTTTGGCTGGTAAGCCACCTTTGTGCGTGCGAAGACTTTTACAATACCGTACTTGCTGGCACTTTTGCCTGAGGATAGGGAGCGGCTGAGGTGAAACCCACAATTGCGTCAAAATCAGAGCCTTGAAAGCTTGGTCCCGGCTACCGTATCCAGAGTCAGCCCACGGCACTTCCCTACGATTGTGAAACAAAACTGCAGTAGGGCAAAAATCCTACTCGAGTATTTAGACGTACCGGTACGAGCACCTGGCGGTTCTCCCCGGTTGATGCGGCATGGTGCGGGGAGGCGAGAGGGGTTGTTCTTCAGCCTTGCTCACACAACCAACAACTCACTGATCATGAAAAGCCAACCCTCAATTATTTATCTTAGAAGCCACGGAATTCTATAAAAATTGGGAATGAGTTTCGGTGATGGGATGAAGAGGAATAACGAACCCCCCCTCCTCCACCATATTATTTCGAGTCATTTACAGTATGTATTTATTTTTACTTCCCTCCAACACTCATATCAGGTGGTGGGGCTGCTATCCTTTGATAGCCTTGTGACCCTCTTCTCCTGCGGGCACGCAGCCCCTACGTGGCATGGCGACTTGCGCTATCTGGGTTTGGGGCTAGCGTTTGTTCGCTCTCATTTTCTCACCCTATGTGCCAGTACCCTTTTCTGTCGCCTTCTCCTATTTTAACTTTTTTCTCTTCGCTACTAGAGACAGGCCCGACTACCGCGGATAACAGGGAATGTCACTCGTCTAGTAGCGCTGCCACCTACAAGCGACAGCGATAAAGGTTTCGCATAGTCAATTTAGGTTAACCGGAGAAATAATCCCTGTCTTGTGCGAAAACATCTCCTCTGGCACTTGTGATTTGGTGAAGCTGTTTCACCCTAAGGGGTCAAAAGAAAGTGCGGCTTATACAGGAGCTCCTTTGGGTAGGGAGTGGCCTTTAGGGGTAGGATCTTCACGGATGTTTACCGCAGGGCGTCATATTCGAGATTTGTGTCATTTATTCAAAGGATGCAGCTAACCGACCTTATTGTGACTGCTTAGCGCGAAAGCGAGCTTCATCAGATCATGCGGTACAAGTGTGTCAGGAAGCTTCCAAAGGTCTCTATGCTTTGTACTATACTCTAAGGCTAGTGTTGCTTGCTAGCTAGCCTATGTTGTACTATTTGGCAGGAAAAATGATTTTTTCAATCTAATTTGTCTCATGATTGGTGCTTAGCCTTGCTTACTTAAGTTGCTATCACTTTTCTTTGCTTGCTTGCTGGGAGTGGACTTGACTGCTTGCTAGAAATGCGGCAACCCTGGAGAGGCGGATGTGGCGCAAACAGGGAAGGAAGGGGAATTTACATGCAAACACCCGAGTGATCAAAAGCATCGCAGCGGGCAAAACATTACAGTGAGTCAACGCCAGCGCTCGGGATCTGAAGAGGGGCTTTGGTGGTGTGCCGTACTAGTACCGGTACTACTCGTAATTTTCTGACGTTTGTAAAAACGACTGCTATTGCATATGGGCAGAAAATCGGCCAGAGCCTCAGGGTTTTGGTGGTATGCAATAGCAGTCGTTTTTACAAACGTCAGAAAATTACGAGTAGTACAGTACACTATCGCGGCACACTTTGCAGTAGCGTCACAACAGCCAATATTAATAGAGGAGTACCAGTATTGGGAGAACGGCGAGCGACACGCGCCAAAATATGAAATTCTATTGCCGACGATTAGCACTTCTGCTGCTGGAATAAGCGCAGAGGGCACTGTGCATTGGTGTTGGTTGGTTTGGTTCGCAACTGCTTCTGGGTTGTTCCCTGTGGTTCTGTCGTTGGAGTGCTGGCTTCAAATGGATTGAACGCTTGACCAGGGGCTTCGGGTGATTGCCGCGGGAGGAAGGCTGAAGAGAGCGTTAGTCTACTGGAGCAGCGGCGAACGGACGCGTCACGCTAGGGAGGTATTTCCACCTTCACTCGTTATCACTCTTGCACGCTGCCTGTAGCGCTTTTTGAGGCTCTTCTGTACAGTACTGTAGTGACGGAAGCAAAGTGCATTGGAAATGGATTTTTCCACCCCCAGCTATGGCACTAGGACTCACTAGATTCTGTGGTGATTAGTTAGCTTTGAGACAAATTTAACTGTTTTTCCCTCCCGAATCTAAACAGCCGCAGACTAACTTACATGATATCATGTTCTCTGTATTTTGCTGTTTATCGTAGGCGCTAGGCAAGTGAGCGCGCCTATTACGGTATAGGATGTGAATTTCTCATTGGTAAGAAAGCCCACTGGCTCCGCAGACACGCTGCTAGAAAAAAAGAAACCAGAGATTTTCGCTTTTTAAGTGAAAATGGCGAGAAACCACCCGGAACTTTCATGTCCGGGACTGCTAAAACAGTGGAAAATCTTGTGCCGTTCCTGTCAATGTCTAAGACAGAGATGATTAAGGTGCGGTCTCAGTATTCTCTAATGATAGTGTGTACGAGCGCAGGTAAGTACTGGTATCATCATATCTAATGTTAGCTACACTCTCGAGTTTGCATAGCTACAAATTTGGAGTAATTAATAAAAGTTGCTTATTCGCCTGTCTCAGAAGCCGACAGGGGAAGGCAGAAAATTTTCCAGTGTTTCAGCAGTCCAGGGGATGATACTGAAGTGCTTTCTAAGACTATCTGTTGGGATCGGTTAATCGTGGTCTGGAATCTCAATTTGAGTGCACTTTGGCTTCCCTTTCGTTAACAAACCTAATACTGGTACTTGTAACTACAATGTTCTAGAGGAAATTTCTAGGGATAAGCACGAGTGATTTTGGATGTTGAGAGCTCTGGAACCCTAGGTGTTCTATGTTAGTGATATTATAAATTATAATTGCCTATGTGGAGGAGGTTATGCGTGGCAGATTTCATATTTAAGTCTCTAGTTGGCTGCTGGAGGGGGCAAATTGTGTAACCGGGTCAGTGAATCGCCAACACTGAATTGGGAGGGGACATCCTAGTGGCTCGCTCAATCACAACTTATATTTAGTTTTTGCTTGGAGGAGGGAGGAGAACTGGTCGTGGTTTGTGCCCCCATTGGCTGGTTCGTCGTTCGTATTGTCTACCTTGAGCGCCACCCTAGATATAAAAATTTAATACAGCCGGGTACCACTAGGGACGCCCCCCCGTGACGTTTAATCCAATGATACTTTATGCAAACCCTTTCCTTGGGGCGCTTAACCATAACAAGACCTTCCCCCCGGCGTACTCGTTTTGATTAACCGGGTGGTGGGTAGCTATCTTTGAGGCTGTGAGGCAAGTATCGTACCCTGCGTCTCGATGGGAGATGTTTTGGGAAAAACAGGTGCGCATAGGTGTATATAGTCTTTGTTGAGTCGAGGATCGCTGGTACCTGGAGTTTTAAAGAGGAGGCACCTCCCTCCGAATACCCACCACTCAACTCCGTTCGACATTAACTTATTGTCACTAAATTCAAGCAACGCTTCTGAGACTAGACCAACACTGAAACTACTACCGGTAGTGCTACCTCAGTACCACATTTTATAAACCACATCTCTACTTCATTACTATAGCCAACTTCGATCCTCACCTCGGACTACCTCTTTTTTCGTTACAAGGCCCAACCAAGACAATGGCAAGCACTTCCACTTCTTCGGGCATCCAACCCTACTACTTGTTAGTCCTTCCTATTAGGTCTCCCTGTGCGAGCCCCAAAGGTTCGTTATTGCTAAGCCAACTGAACAGGGACACGAACAATCGACAACTAACCCAATTACCTCGCCAGGGCCCGGACACCCAGGCGCAGGCCTCCCTAGCGGAAGGGATTCCACAACCCGCCGAGGAGATTCGGGCCCTAGGACTAGGGGGCTGGTGGACAGCTTTTCTAAGGTTCACTCGGTTAGTTGGAAAAGCCAAATATGCCCCTATAGATTCTGGCCGTATGCTGACCATGTATCCCCCAAATCTCGTTTTCCCAAGGATATAGGATCATGTCCTTCTTCCAATCAATCTTCGGGGAGCATAGGCAAGGCGACTCCGAGAGACCCACTAGCTCTCACCCCGAAACCTCTCCAAGGAATCGTGTAAGCTATGGTAACAATAATACGAACGTCGGAAACACCAACAATAGTCATAACAACACAACAACCTTCAACGGGCCCGTAGGGGCCTATGGCGACCATGCGAAGAACAAGTGGACCAGTCCTCAATTCCACATGAGTCTGCCACCCCATCCACAAACTTAGCGGCCGTATTTACTACCATTGTGGATGATGAACGGGTGCGGGTTTAATGATTCTCTAGAGGGCGTGGGATATGTTCGGGTTTGTCTGTCTGACGGGAGACCTGATGCCGCTGCCAACAGCCGGTTTTCGTGGAATTCCTCGACCTTCTTTCTCTTTTCTTTTAAGTTTTATGGTATTGCTTTTTTTTTTATTGTTCATGCGCAATGATTTTCCGGAGGTCTCGCTTATCTCAACATCACAATTCCCCTTTCCCCCCCTCCCTAACTAGAAAAACTTTTAAAAGAATATCCTGTTCTTTTTGCATATGGCGGGAACACTTAGCTTTTGCTATTTTGTTTTATTTTTTTTATTTTGCCTCATCTATGGTGCCATCAATTTACTACTATTACCACCAGTTTGCATCACAATCCTTATTTTACAGCTAGGACCTAGTGCAAAAGCCACGCATGCGCGCACTAGTATATCATGCGAGGGCTTAAGTTTTCACTGCTTTTCTGAGCCTTATAGATACACGACCTGGGATTTAAAAAAGTAGGACCACAAAAGGAATAAAGAAGTTGGATAGTGTTGATAAAGCCTATCTGTCATTCCGAAAAAAGTCAACTTAGAGAAAGAATGCTCGGGACGACCTGTAACGCGGGAGATGGGGAGCAGCAAGTATGGCGGGGCGGCGGGCTACTATCGCGTCGCTCCCGGATTCGTTTCCTCCTTTCGAATTCGGATTCTGGGCTGTGCAGGTCGGGCAGCAGCGGCATCGATAACAATGGGGTAGAGAGCACCCGATAATCGATTGTGCCCCCCACCCATACACTCCCGTCTCTTTCTACAATCTATTCGAAGATTTAGGCGGTCATAATATCGGGTATTTAGTAGTAGACTATCACTTGATCTATGCCAGCCGGTATGGTTGATACCCGACCAGCGTGGCCTAGCATCCGAATTTGAGGTCGATGTGATAGTACACTACTAGTACTCAAATAACTGAGTGATAATTCATGACTTGCCCCGTGAAAAAGAACAACGATGTCGGGAAAAGTCCCGAGCGGAGCCTCACGATCCCCATGCCTCCAGGGTAAGGCTATATAAACAGTTGCCACAAATCCACACCATGCTTCTCACCAGGAGGCCATTCGCGAGTTGAAGGTTTGGCCGCCGTAAGAGATAGAAAAAGGGCTCAAGGTCCTTCCCATGACCGTAAGTCCTCTGTGACGGCCCTTAGCTCTAGGCTAGCCCGGAAGGGGTTAATTAAAACTGGTACTTGCGAAAATACACAATTCGATAATTAAGGGATAGCATTTTAGGTGCTGGAATAAGGGCGGGGGCCTGTGCATTAGTTGGTTAGTAATTGCGCGCAAATTATGTTACCCGTACGATGCTAATCAACCGGGGGAACTGCTGGGATCTGAGGCCCCTTGCGCCACGACTTGGTTTGCGTGTACAAGTACAAGTTACAGGCGTAAAGAACCCGAACACAGGGATTAAAAATTTGTATGGCAAATTGTCTGTGAGCGTCCGACTGCCCATACAAAATTCGGACTCAAATTTTCGGTTTCTTTATGCCTGTAACTTGTAAGTACAATACATGTGTAAGTTTGCAAATACTTCTGGGTTGTTCCTTGTACTCGAGTAGTTCTGCCGTTGGAGTTTCAGCTTCAAATGGATTGAATGCGTGACTAGAAACTCCGGGCAATTGCCGCTGTAGAGGAAAACAGAAGAGAGCGTTGCCAGTACGGTACCGTAAAATCTGGGTAAACTCGACCCGGCGCTAGTGTCGCCACAGGAAGGAAAATGTGGGGCCGGAAAAACTATGGTCACTTTGCCACTAAAGGACCCAATAGGATCATGCCATGTAGGCGGTTGGATGTGAAAGTACAAAGAGTCTTCTGGCATTTGCGAGTAGAAAATGGTAAGTGGAAAAGTCTGATGTAAATGCATATAAAAGAAGTTCAGCACAGTGAGAGAAGTATTTATATCTACAAATGGTGACCATATACTAGCAAGAGGCAACCTAAGTGTGCTAAACCTCGGTGTGCAACTTTAAAGATGTGGCCTTTAGATGGTAGATTGAAAGGGAGTGAAGAGAAGGTACACTGCAGTTGTAACAGGTTTACTCCTGTTGAACGTAAGTACAATGAGACCGGCGGTAGTCCTGCTAATGCTAGGCTCAAGGGAGACTCTGGAGAGGCAAAGGGAGAAGAGTAACTAGTAGAGGGTGAAGGGAACAAAGGATTGCTGTTCAACCAAGTATATTCTTAATCTAGGTGTCTAGCTGAAGTCTGCTCTATCTCCTGCTAGCCAGGAGAGAGTTCTTAAATACATAAGTTGTTCCTGTCCTTCAGTAATCAGTTATCCTGCAACCATGATCATTACTGGTGAGTGTACAGTTCACTGGAATCCTGTAGTCCTGCCGGAGCCTCAAAGACTCATAGCTCACTGCTATAAGGCCTGCTATCAACCACCGGGATACATGACCATTCCTGACCGGAATTCAAACAAATGAGTTCCTACCAAAGAAACTAAACATATAACAAGCTGCCGGTATCCTAAGCAATACCAGAGGTGAGATAAATTCAAACATAAATCAAACTAAACCAAATATATGAAATCCTTTGCTGCCATCTGTGTACTGCTGCTGGAACATGTATACATGTTACAGTAGTTGACGTTGTCCAGGAAGACTAGCGAAGCCAATATCTCAGAAAATGCTACCTCCTATTCACATAGTCTAACAAGTACAGTGTTCATATCATCGTGAGCGAAAACTATCAGTTTTGAGCTGTCTGTACCACTATAAAGTTGTTGTAGTGGATCAAGAGGGAAGGCAAAAAGGGCAGAGCAGGCAAATTCAAATTGAGAAGGTTAGTCAGTTATTTAAAATTCCGCAAAGTACAATTTGTACATGGAAGGAAGAGGAGGAAATAATAATAAAAACACAGAAGGGTAGTAGGTCTTGAAGGTCTAATATCTTATATCATTAGCCTGAGCTTGAAATAATTGTGTACAAGCTCCGCCTCCGCTATTTTCCCCCCCCTACCTTCTTCCTCTTTTTCAACACTATTAGCTTCTGGTGCACCTCACCATCAAACCCACTTTTCGCGCCTGCGCACAGGCTTCACAGGTCTAATGGCCTCCCGCAACCCCTTCGCCCAATCCTCCCAGCACTCCTCCCGGGCGCCAACCCCTCTTCCCTCACACAGCCTACGTACCATCGCCCAATTCCTTACACAGACAAAGGAACTTATTGGATGTGCTGCCGAACCCATCTCCAACCTCACAGAGGAAGAACTTGCCTCCCTCACCCCAGGGGAAGCGGTCCTGATCTCTCTGCTCTTCTCTGCCACGCAGGGGCTCGTCTCGCTCACCAGACGTTTCAACGCGCTTGAAAAATCAATTGCCCCCCTCCTCAGGGTCCCTGATGCAGTAGACGAGCTCTCTGACATGTATGCTGTGCTCGATGGTTGAGTCAGCGAGGGGCAGAAAGTCACGGACGCCACTAACGCCGCCATCTTATCTTTGGGAAAAGACACCCAAAACTGGCTTAGAGACATCGCTTCTAGAGTCTGAGCCCCTACCACTGTCCGCCCTGTCGCCCCCACTATGGCACTGGCCATTCCAGCCAAGCCTGCCCTCCTCAAGCAGAACCAGCCAAAACATACTCCGACCTATGCCAAAGCTGCCGCACCTCCACCTCTAAAAAAGAAAAAGGGCAAGTCCACATCGGCAAGCTTCATTTCCAGAGCTGTTTCCGCCAAGGGGCCCTCCCTCTCCCCCTTCCCATCTCCCCCTCCCCCTCTCCTCCT
>QOVD01003168.1:0-18398 GCA_003521225.1 Tuber microsphaerosporum | reverse complement strand
AGACCCTTTGTGACAGGTCACGGAGGGCGGAGTTGATTTGTGACAGGTCCGAAGTGAAGGTTGCCGGGGGGGGGAGTGTATCTAGTTTTTGGGATAGGGAGGCCACGTGGCTTGTCAGAAGGTGTAGGCCGTTGCCAAAGGAGTCGATCGCTTGAACCAACGAGTAGAGGAGAGGAATGATGGTGGCTTCGCCTTCGGTTAGTTCTTCCAGGGCGGCGACGGAGAGTGAGGGGAGTTGGGTGTCGGAGAGGGAAGTGATGTTCCTAGCAGAGTTAATCATGCTGGAGACGGAGAGCAGTCTGTCGCTGAGCCCGACTCGAGAGCCGGAGGGGGTAGGAGGGGGCCCCTCGGGGCGGAAAAGGGAGGAATCACCAGGCTGAGCCATGGTGCGGGTGCTTGGGGACGCGAGGCCTAAGCGAGGAACTGGAGATGTTATGATAAGGGATCGTGCACAAAGCGACGTGGTGTTGAAAAATCTTTGGGCAGGAAAATAGAGGGCGCGGAGCGTGGGCCACTACTTGACTGTTATGGCCCATTTTTATAGGTGTTACTCCCACAACCCTAACCCTGGTGACTCATACCCTTCAGTCCCACGACCTCATGACCTGTATCGAGTCATGTGCAAAATCCATCAGCCGACTTCTAACAAGTCAGCTGCACAACATACCTAAACTACTAGTAATCATAATTCAAATCACAAGTCATGTGAGCAACTCGCATCACATGCGTGAAACCCATGACTCGTAATGTGAATCATGTGCGAAACTCATAAATCATATGACCACAATCGTGAGTCAGGTGAAAAACATCAACCAATAACATGATAACAATGACGTCGCAAGTGCGAGTCATTTGACACAAATCACAAACCTATGACTTATAACCATGAGTCATGTGAAACCATCTTCCTCGCTTAGTCAGGTTCGTGACATTTGCCCCCTTCTCCTCTAGCATCAGTCCCTCGATGCTTATTTCCTAAGTTTCCCTCAATTGGTTCACCAAACGCCTGAGTTCTCTCTTCCAGCCTCTGTTGATGCTCTCATCATATTTCCACCATATCATCGTCATCCCTAACATGGTGTGTCTGACATCGAGCGACCTTGTCTGGTCCATAATGGTTTTCTGCTGATTATGGATTGTTTTGTCTGTTAATCGTATCATGTTCTCGTGGTGTTCGTTTCGTCTTAGTAGGCTATTGATTTGCCTGTGTACGCTGTCTGCATCCGGAACAGTTGATTCCCTTTCTCTTCCTTCTTTCTCTTCTTTCGCGCCCCTCCCCCTCTCCAGCCGGGTCCTCACGGCTTCTCTCCTATTCCTCATCCTCATATCCTTCCTGCTAAACGGCTCTTGAGCTCCTCTTGGTCTGGGATAATATCCTGACTCTATTTTGTCGCTTTGATGGAAATAGCAGTTGTCTTTGTAACGTGTGTCCCAAGTATAAATATCCAGATGTGACCTTTGCTTTGGTCTAGTCACAGGAGGAGGAGGAGAAGGAGGTATTACTTCTGACGCATACGGCATCTCGTAGGGTGTTGTTCTGTCGACACTATGTATTCTGGGTTCCGTAGAAAACCAATTCCCTGTTTATTCGCTGATATGGACTTGACAATCGTTGTCATAGTAGCCCGTCCACGATAGGCTGAGATGCTTGTTCTATTCCATGTTCCGCTTCGCCTTGAGCTGGTCTGCATTCAGCTCCGATTCTTTGCGCCCTGAGTATTGCGGGCTATTAGGCGGAAATAGGCCGAAGCTGCGATTGCTGTAATCGCCGCATAATTCTTCGGCTGTGAGTGGTGCGACTGTCGGTTGCGGGGACTTCACTTTCACCCATTCTTGGTTTGTTCAGGTAGCGGGAGTGGAATCGTAGAACTACGAGCTCGGCATTTTTCAAGTTTTCCACGGGGTACCAGGTCTTCTCGTGTTCTGGTGAATATCCGGTCCACTTGACTTGATATTGCGAGTGGTTTCGACATACTGGAGAGTCGATGATTTCTTCGAGTTTGTATTTGTTTGCTCTGTCAATCTCAATAGATGGAGGAGGAGTTTGGATTTGTGAGGGAAATCTGTTGTCCTCGTATGGTTCGAGAAGTGAAATGTGGAATGTGTCTTGTATCTTCATCCAGGGTGGCAGAGCCAGCCTATAAGCGCTGGTGCCAAGCTTTGCCACTATCTTGAATGGCCCAATTTTCTTGTAGTCCAGTTTCTTCGATGGTCTCATGGTCTTGATGTTCCGTGGTAGCAACTAGACTTTATATCCTGATTTGAGATTCCGATCAGGTTTTTGGTTCTGCTCGTAATATTCTTTGTGTCGTAACTATGCTCCCACCATCTCGCTTCGTAATGTATTTTGTAATTCCCTCATATCTTCCGTTGATATTTTCTTTCTTGGCATCAGATGACTGATGGTCTCGTATTCGGGATTGATTCTGTAATTTGCGTAGAATGGTGTCGTTTTGTGCGTCTCCAGATATCCATTGCTGTATGCGAATTCCGCAACCAATAATGCCTTATAACAATCGTCTTGTTGGTAATTAATGTCTGCTCGGAGGTATTGTTCGAATGTGGTATTGGTCCTTTCCATTTGTCCGTCTGTTTCAGGATGAAATGCCATGCTGAGTCGTTGTTCAATCCCCATATTCATTGTGTTGTCCTTCCACAAGTCCAAAGTGAATAAGGTGCCTCAATCCGTAATGATATCTTGTGGAGTTCCGTGTAGTTGGAGCACTTCTCCCAGAAATCGATTGGCAAACTGCCGTGCGTATAGATCCTTTCGACATGGTATGAAATGGCTCATTTTGGTCAGGCGATCGATGACCACAAAAATGGTGTCCTAATCGTTCGATATCGGCAGATCTGTAATGAAGTCCATGGCTATTGACTTCGATGGTCAGTCCGGTGTCTCGTTGGTTGTAGTAGTCTGTAGCGTTCATGTGGGACCACTTTCGTCCGTTGACATGTGTCGCAATTCTTGACTTATCGTTTGATCATTTCCCTCCTATTGGGCCAATAGCCTTTGAGGTATATAAGTTCTGTAGTTTTCGCCGTTCCTCCGTGTCCTCCGTGTGGGACATCGTGGTGATTGTAGATAAGAGTGGTCCTTAGCCCTTCGTCGTCTGGTATTTATATCTTCTCTTGGTACCATAGGTACTCGTCCTTCCATTGGCGTAGCCCAAGTGCTACTCCTTTCATTTCCTTTTCTCCTCAGTCCAAAGCCTTCTTGATTTGTTGTATATATTCGTTTGTGTTGCTTGCTTGTTGTATTTGTCCTTCGTTCATGGCCTGGAATTCCACTCACTCCATTTCCTGGATTTCTTCCAAATACTGTTCCTTCTGGAGTAGTATTTGAGGCGTGTTGATGAGCCTAGGATCTCCTGCCGTTGGTAGGTCTCCCGCTCTCCTTGTGAGTGCTTCAGCTTCTCCATTTGCCTTCCAGGGTTGCTAGTATATCTTGAACTCGAACTGTCATATTCGCATTTCCCATCTCTTTTGTCGGTCGCTTAGGTTCTTCGAGGTCAAGAAGGTAACCAAGTTCTTGTAGCCTGTCGTAACTCGGACTTGGTGTTGACATACTTTGATATATCATCTCTATTCTTCTAGGACATGGATAACCGGTAATAGTTCCTTGTTGTGGACGTCGTAATTGATCTCAGAGTCTTTCATTGTCTTAAATCGAAATGCGACTGGTTTCCAGCTTCTGTCAGGTCCTTGGTGTGATAGTAATCCTGAACCGATGTATTTCGATGCGTCTCTCTCGATCATTGTTGGTCTGTTGGGGTCGTAATGTTCCAGTACCGGTGACATCGTGAGTTTTCTTTGTAGTTCTTCGAATACTGTTTGTTCAACATCCCCCCATTCCCATTTGACGGCTTTCTTGGTAAGCTAGTAGAGGGGTTGGCGCGTCCTGCTGAAGCCTTCTATGAATCGTCGATAGAGGTTGCAGAAGCTGAGGAAGCATTGCACTTCCTTGACCTTTCTTGGTGCCGTCCATTCCCATATTGCTTTTCTTTTGATGGGATGCATCTTGATGTTGTTTTCGTTCATGATAAATCAGAGGTATTCCACTTCCTTCTTATGGAATTCGCATTTGAACGGTTTGACCTTTATTCCTCAATCATATATGGCTGCCAAGATGTTGGCGACATCCTTTGGGTGTTGTTCCAAAGTGTCTGAGTATATTAGGACATCGTACAGATATACTATGCAGCAGATATCGATATGTCTCCGAACCGTATTATTGTTCCATCTTTGGAAAGAAGCTGGTGCATTGGTTAGCCCAAAGGGCATTACCAAGTATTCGTAGGTTCCAAATTTGCTTGAGAAGGTTATTTTCCATTGGTGGCCTTCCTTGATTCTAACGTTATGGTAGGTGTCCTTGAAGTCAAGCTTCGTGAAGTATTTGGCGGTGTTGAGCCGATCCAATCCCTTGCCGATGAGTGGCAGTGAATACCGGTTCTTCTCGGTGACTTGGCTAAGTCCTCGGTAATCCACGCAGAGCTGAATCTTTCCGTCCTTCTTCTGGACAAATAGTATGGGTGACGCTAAGTCTGTCCATACTTCTCCTATGCATTCCCATCCTACGTTTTAATTGATATATTGTCATAATTCGTCCTGTTCGTCCACCTATAATGGATACATCTTCTTTGTTGGGACTTTCTCTCCGTCATTCAGGTTGATTTCCCGATCAACCCCTGGTCGGTGTGGCGGTAGTCCAGTTTTTTCTTCTTTTTCAAAGACATCCATCAAGTAATAATATTCCTGTGGAACTATTTCTTCAAGTTCCTTCTGTTCGTTGGCTTTTTGGTTCCTGATAGCAAATTCCATGCTGAAGGTGACTGCTTCCAGCCTCATCTCGTTTTTGATCCAGCTTCTCTTGATAATACAGATGCTTTCTCCAGTTCGATAGAATTGTCCGAATGCTTTAGCCGAGATTTCGCTTATCTCGATCTTTCCCTTTGGGGTACTAGCTTCTCTGCTAATGTCTTCCTCGGTTTCCGTGCTGCCAAATCCTTGGTCGCTTCTCTCGCTTTCGTCCAGTGAAGCTACTTCGTATAGCTCTCCGCTTTTGATCTTTTTGATGATCAACTCTGTGATTCGAACTCATTTTTGTACCGCGTACTAGGTATTTCCTTAGTTGATAAGGACCAACTGCACTTCTCCTGTATAGTCCTCTTCAATAACCCTCGCATGTGTGCTGAGTGTGGGCTTAACAGCGAGACCACTGCGTAGAGCTATGAGTCCATAAGTGTTGTGAGGTAGCCCGATGGCTATTCCAGTTCCGATCGTTACCTGCCCCTGGGTAAGTAGGCAAACATTCTCATTGGTGT
The DNA here is from genome assembly GCA_003521225.1 of Tuber microsphaerosporum. Classification (NCBI taxonomy): domain Eukaryota; kingdom Fungi; phylum Ascomycota; class Pezizomycetes; order Pezizales; family Tuberaceae; genus Tuber; species Tuber microsphaerosporum. The sequence continues at coordinate 13,074 of QOVD01003168.1, read as the reverse complement.
ACAGGTCGCTTCCTGCTGCCTTACTCGATCCCTTCGTAGGCATACTCACTTCATTGGTCAATCGTTTGACCTTGAAACTCTTGTCCAACCTGCCCTGGATACTAGAGAGTTTGGTGACCAAGTTCTCTTCCAGGGCTTCCGCTTCTGGTACAGCAAACGCAACAGGTGGACTGTTCAAACACCATGTTGTGCATTGTTCGCTGTTGAAAGTAATCTTCTTATCATTCCAATCAATAGTCAGATTATGCTTTCGTAACCATGGCATACCCAAGATGACCTCATGGTTTTTCCAAATTTGCCACTTGGAGAGTTGCTAATTCCCTATGGCTATTGATGTCCATAGCTATTTTCACAATATGGGTGACTGGTCTCATTCTGCTTGGCTTCCCGTCCGCTTGGCAAATTTCTATTGGTTTCTGCACAGGTGTTGTCGGGATCCAGTGCTTCTCGCATATCCCATTGTCGATAGAGTCTTCTGTTACTCCCGAGTTGATCATTGCGTTCATCGTAATTATTTCCTTTTTTCCGTGAAATCTGACCTTCACCATAATATAATCGTTTTCATTTTCGAGTGTTTCCATGTAGTTGAGTGCTGCCTAGTAGTTTGCCAAAATGATTGGTTTCCGTTTGGGTCTCTCCCTTTTACCATCTTTTACTGGGCACATTCCTCGTTTCCCGACTGTTCGGGTTCCAGCTCTACTTCCATTTCCCTGATCTTTGGCTTGCATGCCCATAGTTCTCGTCATAATCGGCCTCGTCGGCTTTTAACCGGAAGTTGTTCCAATACTCGATTATATTTCTTTTCCCTTCTGTCATTTCCTCAATCTTGGTTCTTTCTGAGTTTTGCACATCTACGTCAGCAAATTGTCTTCAGAGCGCGTCCAGGAATCAGTTCCAGCAGTCCCATTTCACGGTCTTTCATCCTTCCACATATGGGGTAATACCTTTTACCGCTGGTCACCTTAGTAGTGACTTTGCGTATGTCAATATCTCTCTGTCTGTAGTGATGCCTGTTGCCTCATAATACCAGTTGCATTGTGGTATGAACGTTCTTAGTGATTGTCGTTCCCCTTTGAACTCCGGTGGTGGTTTGACAGTCAGTTTTGATGTTCCTTCGCTGCCCCGTGCCACTTGTATGATTTGTCGTAGTTGGTCTTCAGTAAATCCTGTGAGTTGGAGAGCTGTTGCGCGTTCTCCTTCTGGAGGATTGCTTGGTACAGCCCGCGGGGCTGGTGCCGCTGATGGTGTTGACATGGTTTTTCTTGTGGTGATGGCTGGTGAGGCTGTTCCTTCTGATCCTTCCGGGAATCTTGGTTCCCGTAATACTGGACTTCCCGCCCTTGATGTTCCAACTGCTTGTTGGAGTGCTTCTCCTGGGTGTCTCTGTCGAATACTGCGTTTGTAAGAGGGTTCTCTTCATTGTCCGACATCTTGTCTGCTTGTTAGGTGCTGCGATGAGATGCCATCAAATGTAACGATCCTTCCCTCTGTGCGAAACTTGCACCAGGTAACAAGTTTCTCGTTCATGTGCACTACTTCTGATAGCCGAAGACTCTTGCTCCAATCGTGTAGTCCAGGAGGAACTAAGAGACGCTTCTCTTATTCGCCAGGGATTGTAATACCAAAGATAACTTCAATTGATAGTATAAGAAAGTACTTAGATAGTTGCGTGAGGAACTAACTACACAACTGTTTCTTCGCTTTTTTTTTTCATTGTTTTTTTTATATCATGTATTTGTTGTTAGGTACAAGAACTTGCATGCAGTGCTAGCTATGGCGTAAACAAAACCTTAATCCTAAACGCAAGTTACAAAGGAAAACCTCTCACCAAAACTCTCCACGTACTAGGTCAGAAAACCAACCACAGACTTCAACGAGCTTATACAAGTAAGGAAAATAAACAAAATACGCCTCAACAGGAATATTTGCGTGCTCAGAAAAATCAACATCCAATACAATAAATGTTCAAAAGAAAAGAACAGGCCAAGACCACTATAGGGGAAAAACAGCAGACTCTGGGGCGGGAGAAGAAGGAAGAACCATTCGGGAGGATGGGGAGGGAGGGGAGAAAACCATATCTCGAGGGAAGTATATCTGCGCGTGCTTGATGAATGAGGACAGTGAAAGGAGTTGGTCCCTCCTGGACCAGAGGGAGGAATCCGCTTTGACCGATGAGACGCACCGTAGGAGGTGAGTTCTGGAGTCACGTGCGGAGAAGCCCAACAGGATTGCATGGCTGAAGGTTCTGAGACCATTGCCACATCTGAGGCAGTCAGGAGGTCTCCCACACTGAAACCATTGGGGGTGGGCTGGTACCTAGCTCTTCTGAGTCCTCATTTGGTGAATGCGCCCGGCGATAAAGTTCCCTAGTGTCGTGAACGGATGGGGACAGAGGCCAAGGGGGATGGAGTAGTAACTGGGTGGGGGGGCGGTCACAGCCCAGTCGGAGAGGAGTAGTGCCTTGGTCCTGCCTTTGAGAGATTTGTAAGCCGCCCTTATAGTGTTGTGACAGAGGAGAGGGATACTTGGAGGAAGGAGGTGAGGAGCAGCAATGGGGGTGAAGGAGAGCTGACCCAGCAGGGGGAGGAAGAGGTATACCAGGGCATCAATGGGAAGATCCCTCCTGACCGGAGGAGTGGGTTGGGGAGTGCGCCAATTCAGGGGCATATAGTTCGGCTCGAGGTTGGTGCAGAGGGACCTATGAGAGTCGGGAGCCCTAGCCCTAAGCAGGGATGGGAAGGAACAGCAGAGCCTAGCCGCCGTGGGGTTAATCAGGAGGGACGAGCACACAAGCTTTAGTGCTGCTAGTCTGCGGCGGTAAGAGGAAACAACGGCAATGGGAGTGAGGCAGCTTTTCAGCAGCAAGGATTGTTGTAGGGGTGGACCTGAAGCAGTTGGTGACCAATCGTTGCACCTGGTGCCAGAAGGAATTCATCCTGCTGGCCATGGTCTTGGAGGGGACCAAAAGGTCAGCCCCATATAGGTGGATGGGAAGAAACAAGGAGACTGCAAGGGGGTGGGTCAGGTGAGGGGGGGGACAACTAACTAGTGGACTATTTTTTTTTTTTTTTTTCAATTTTTCAATTTTTTTAAATTGGTTTTGGATTGTTTTCTACAAGTACAACTAGACATGCATAGTTAGATATGGCCTAGAAAAACCCCCATCCACCCCGGCACCCAAGGAAAAAGCCATGATGCCAGGTCGCTCAGGTATGAGACCAACCGCACATCTCGCACGCAAGACAGAACCCCCATAGTAAAAAAACTAAGTTGCCACAACCGGCCTGGCCCACGAAGATTAGAAGAAGGAAACCACCAACTATGAAAGGTGGAAACAAGAGGAAAACCTCTTGCCATAAACTCCGACCACAATGAAGGAAATAACAGTAGATCCAAAACACGAAAACCTGAACACTGGGGAAACAATCTTGACCTCCAGGTTAAGCCACCTGGCCGAGGGGAGGCCTATAGTCCGAACATGGACAACGGCAAACATTACACCCGCCCAAGGATCTGACACTGAACACGGATCTAGTGCAATACCACACTTGGGCTTAGCCTATGGCTGACAAGAGTGAAGGAGGCCGCGGGAAAGGATAATGGTGGGCTGTAAGGAGCAAGCCCAGGGAGGATTGTAGCTATGACAGAGCAACCAGACGAAACCGAGAAAGGAGGAGGAAGGGTAGCCAACTTGCTAGAAAAAGAAGACTAGGAGGCCATAGCCAAAGGGTTTCCGAAGCCGAAACTAAAGACCAGACCGAGATGTGACTGTCCATAGCGTTGCCCATCAAGGGTCCAGGCTCGCGAGACGAAGAGTTACTTCGGTAGCGAGTCCGGACACCACAACGCCGACCGTAACTGGAGAAAGAAGGGTTGCCAGCTGTGCAAAATGCTAAGTAAGGTGCGAAGCAAAAGTAGCAGGGGGGTGGACGTGAAGGTATCAACCCCTAGACCGAGTCTGCCCAAGAACAAGGCCATCAAAGGGGACGAGAGGCGGGGAGGAGGAAGAAGAGCCCTCCTAGGCAAGAGCCACCAGGGGAGGGTGACCGCAGAGGAGGGTAGAGGACCCCACGATAATTCCCTGGTGTGTAGATTTCAATCAGCAGAGGTATAGAGGAGATGGTTCGTGACTAACTACTCGAATAGTTTTTTGTCTTGTTTTTCTTTGTGTTTTAATAGATTTAATTCGTTTGCAAAGTGAGCACTATCTAGCTACGAAAGCTAGCTTAAGCCGCCAGGTATAAAAACTAAAATCCTCCAATTAATGTCCCTCCCATGCGCATAATACTAAAACCCTGTGACCCTGCCCGACAATGTAATTACTTTGTGTAGAGGCAGAAATCAAAGTCCGGTACTATGGGTAGAAACTACCAAGGAAACAACAGGCCAGAGAACTTCGAACCAAATAACCTCCACAGACATGCAGGCCAACATGAGAAAAACCAATACAACAGTGAGAAACGTATGAAGCAACAAAGAAGAATTGAAGCCCAGCATGAAAGAAACCCCAATACCAACCTGTAGGCTATAACATTGGACCAGAGCACAGACAATGGGTAATGATCCCGCACTATTAAAGGCAATTAAGAGGGGCTGAAGGAATCACAGCGGGAGATCGATACGATGAGCCGGCACGGCAGAATTATGTGGCCAAAGGAAATGCCCTGAGAGCTCACCGGAAAATGAGACACGGAGGGGTGCATGCCCTGAGGGGCAGAGGCGGTAGGTGTGAACCTGATAAAACTAACTGGTTTCACTGCCACGCACACAACCATGACAAATCCAGAGGCCAGAAGATCAGAAGGGACAGGGATCCAGAGGAGAAGGCGAGGCTCAGGGCGCGCGATCACTGGACCCCAGGGGTGGAGTGCCGAATGGGGCGATAGAAGCCACCTGGTAGTAGGATACCAGCCAGGGAGAGGATTTTAGCTCTAACTGTGCAACTGGACAAACCAAGGCGAAGAGGGTGGCCAGAGCCTGAAGAAAGGAAAGTGGAGGGGTAGACACAATCAAGAAGTGCGAGACTGACCGACTGAAGCGAGATCACAGCTTTTCCCCGATGCCGAAGTACCAAACAGAGTTACCAGAAGAAAGTGCAATATCAGGGAGCAGAGCCAGCGGGGCCACTACTTCACTGATAGGCTGAAACTGGAGAAGACTATTGACGAGAGAGGGGTTGCCGACCGTGTGCAAACGTTAAGCGAGGGCAGGGAAGCGAAACTGGGGGAGGAGAAAAGAGCAACTCTGAACCCCCTAGACAAAGATTGCCCGAGAGCAATGCCATTAGAAAGGGATCAGAGGGGAGAGGGTGGTTTTAGCGTTACCCTCCTAGACAGCGTGGCCATCATGAGAGGGGAGAGCGGGGAGTATAGAGTTGACGATGATTTCACATGGTATTGAGATTTCAATCACCGGAGGTGTAGAGGAGATGGTTCATCACTAACTACACGACTATTTTTTTGCTATTTTTTTGGTTTATTTTTTAATGTTTTTTCTAGGTACTAAAGCCAACTAAAACTGCTAGGTATGAAAGCTAAAAACCACCAAGTACTGTCTATCTCACACACCTGATGCTAAAACCCTCTGACCCTGCCCGACAACTTAACTATTTTGTATAGAGGTAGAAATTAAAGTCCGGTACTATGGGTAGAAACAACAAAGGAAACACCTGGCAAGAAAACTTCGAAACGAAAACCTCCACAGACGTCCAGCCCACCAATGGAATACCCAAAATGACAATGAAAAACCTATGAAACAACAAAGAAGACTTCAAGCACAGCATGAAAGAAACAACCAATACCAAATAGTAGGCCCTACCATCGGACCTAAGTACAGACAAGGGGTAATATTACCTGGGCCTGAAGAGAGGCAACAGGGGGTGAAGGAATCCGAGCGGGAGATCCATACGACCAGCCGGTGTGGCGGAGACGTGTTGCGTAAGGGAATCCCCTAAGAGCCCACCGGAAAACGAGATCCGGAGGGGTGCATGCCCCGACGGGCAGAGGCCGTAGGTGTGAACCCCATACAACCCTCTGGTTTCAATGTCACGCACTCAGCCATGACAGATCCCGAGGTCAGAAGTTTAGAAGGGACAGGGACCTAGAGGAGGATGTGAGGCTCGAGCCACGCGAGAATGGGACCCTAGGGGAGGAGTGCCAAGGTGGGCGAGAGGGGCAAACTAGTAGTAGAATACCAGTCAGGGAGGGCATTGTAGCTGTAGGAGAGCAACTGGACGAGACGGAGAGGAGGACGGTGGCCGGAGCCAGAAGAGAGAATGGCGGAGGGGTAAACCCAATCAAGAAGTGTGAGACCGAGCGACCCAAGCGAGATCACAGCTTTTCGACGATGCCGCCCGTACCAAATAGAGTTCTCAGGAGATAGTGCAATACCAGGGAGTAGAGCCACCATGGCCACTTCTTTACCAATAGCCCGAAACTGCAGAAGGCCATTGAAGAGAAAGGGGTTGCCAACCTTTTGCGAAGGCTAAGCGAGGGCAGCGAAGCGAAAGGGGGAATGGAGAGAGAAGCGACCTTGAACCCCCTAAACAAAGACTGCCCTAGAGCCATGCCATCAGAAGGAGAACAGAGGGGAGAGGGGGTTGTAGCGTAACCCATCTAGGCAACTAGGCCATCAGAAGAGGAGAGAGTGGTTGGGTGGTTTAAGATGATTTCTCATGGTATTGTGATTTCAATAGCCGGAGGTGTAGAGGAGATGGTTCGTGACTAACTACTTGTCTATTTTTTTATTTTTTATTTTTTATTTTATTTTTTTATACCAGTTTTGCATTGTGTGCTAAGGGTACAACCAGACATGCATTGTTAGATATGGCCAAGACAAATCCCTATCCACCCTGGCGCCTACGGAAAAAGCCATCATGACAAGGCCCTGTCGTATGAGAATAACCCCACATCTCAGACGCAAGATAGAACCCTTCTGCTACAAGAAACTAAATTGCCACAGCTGGCCTAGTCCCCTAAGATCAGAAGAAGGAAACAACCACACATGAAAGCAGGAAACAACAGGAAAACCACATGCCGTAAACTCCGACCCCAACAAGGGAAATAATTGATTACCCAACAAAGGAGAACCCCAGCACTTGGGAACAATCTTAACGGGCAGGTTAAGCGACCTGGCCGAGGGGATGCCTAATGTCAAAAACGTAGAAGCCGGCAAACATTACACCGACCCAAGAATCTGACACCGAGCACTGAGGCAGTGAAATACCACGCCTCGGCTTAGCCGAGGGCTGCGAACACTGAAGGAGGCCGCGGGAAAAGAGAATAGGTAGACAGTGAAGTACTAGCTAGGGGAGGATTGTAGCTATGATCGAGCAACCGCACAAAACCGAGGAAGGAGCAGGAAGGGTAGCCAACTCGCCATAAACAGAAAACTTGCAGGCCATAGCCCAAAGGTTTCGGAAGCCGAAACCAAAGACCAGACCGAGATGTTATTGACTCAACCACATCCCACCAAAGGTAAAGGCTCGCGAGACAAAGAGGTACTTCCGTCGGGAGTCGGGAAACCGCAACGCTGACCATAAACGTAGAGAGAAGGGTTGCGGACCTTGCAAATGCCAAGCCATGTGCGAAGCAAAAGCTGGGAGGGGAGTGGACGAGAAGGCATCAACCTCTACACCAAGCCTGCCCAAGGACAAGGCCAACAGAAGGGAAGAGAGGCGGAGAGGAGTAGGACGGGCCCTCCTAGGCAAAAGAGCCATCAGTGGAGGGGACTGTAACGATCCTTCCCTCCGGGCGATACTTGCAGCAAGTAACAACTCGAAGATTCTTGCGCACTACTTTGATAGCCGAACACACTTGCTCCAATCGTGTTGTCGAGAACTCGCTAAGAGACACTTCTCTTTATTCGCCGGGAAGTGTGATAGTAAAGATAACTTGTATTGATAGTATAAGAAGTACTTAGATGGTTGCGTGAGGAACTAACTATACGTCGGTTTTTTTTTTTTTTTTTTTTTTTTTTTTTTTTTTTTTTTTTTTTTTTTTTATATCATATACTATTGTTTTACAACTACTGAGGTACAAAAGATAGCATGCATCATCAGATATGGCCAAGCAAAACCTCAAACGATCCAACCTGGCGCCAGTGGAAAAAGGCCTCATCCCAAGACCCTCTGGTGTGGGCCCAACCGCATGATCTCGCAGACAAGAGAGAAAAACAAAGCCGGCTAGCCGAAGCGGACGACCAAGCAAAACCCCAAAACCCTACAAGCAGGAAACAACAGGAAGACCATTTGCCATAAACTCCTACCCCCTAACAATAACAATGCTGCATCCGCAGCAAAACAAAGAAATGAAACGTCTAACCAATACAAATGAAAGGAAAGACAAACAAGGGGAACCCATGAGAAGAAAACCCAAACAAGACATAGAGTAAACACTACACTGACGATCTCAGAAGGGGGCCGGCCATCACCCTATTTGAACCAGGGAGCAATCATAACATGAAAGAGACCGGTAAGACAATTACATTGACCCAGGCTTTGCAGTCGTTCAAGGAGGCGGTGCAATACCATGAACTGTCGTAACCGAGGAATGTGGCCACGGGCATCCGCGGGGGGCAAGTGGAGCCACCAGGCAGAGAGGATGCCAGCCGAGAGAGTGAACCAAGCCGACCGTGTAAGCAAAGGCAAGGGAGGAACAAGGAGGTGGCTGTAACCGAGCCGTCGGACGAGACGATGGGACGAGGAGAGGGGGTTGAAGGTAAACAACTCGCTAGAAGCAACCGACAAACAGGCCATGCGCGAGTGATTTCGGACCGAGAGGACGATAGCGAGTACCGTGAAGTTACTGACCGAAGCTTTCCCCAGCGAGGGACAAGCCATAGAACCAAGGGCGTACGTTCACCAAGGTCCGGACACCGTAACGCCGACCGCAAACCTAGAAAGAAGTAAAACCAACCGGGGCGACTGCTAAGCGAGGCTTGCGACCGTGGGACGAGGGGGTGGATGAGAAGAGCCTTCAAACAACTTCTCGGGCAACGCTTTCTCAAGACGAGGCCATAATAAAAGAGGAAGAAGGTAGTGTTGTCACCCTCCTAGGCAACGAGGCCATCACAGGACAGGAGAGGGAGAGGATCGAGTTGACGATGATTTCTCATGGTGTTGAGATTTCAATCGCCGGAGGTGGAGAGGAGATCGTTCGTGACTAACTACTCGTCGGTTTTTATTTTTTTTATTTTTTTTTTATTTTATATCATATATTCGTTGTTTTAAGGTACAAGAAATGACATGCATCATCAGATATGGCCAAAACAAAACCCACAAACACACAACGTAAACAAACACAAACAAAACTAAAAAACAAAACTAATCCCCCATTGCTTCGAACCCATACGCGTTTGATAAAAGTAACAAAAACAAGTACGCTATCGAAAACAAAACCAAATTTTTGCTAACAAGGAAAAAATCCCTAATATCCTCGCACCCACAAAACTATTAAGAAACTAAGGAAGTACTGGGGCATTGCATATCATCAGCGCCCTGGCCCTTGTGTCTGTGATACCCTCTAAGAGGTTACTGGAAGAAAATAGGTTCAGTCGCGGTCCCCTGGCGTGGGGCGCTGGTGGAGTGACGGATGGGACAACCGGGGGTGGCGGGACCTGGTAAGGGGGCATGTCCGGGGGGAAACCCGTAGCGGTGGAGAGGATATAGCCGGCCAGGCCCTTTAGAAGAGAGGCGGAGCCCCACAACGGCAATGGAGCATCAAGCGACAGGTCCCTTGGGAGGAACAGGGAGCGCGCTTCGGATCTCAGGGGGCAGGACAGGATGGCGTGTTGATAGTCTTCCACATTGGTCCCACAGTGGGGACAGAGAGTGGGAACGTCGTGGTTATACCAAGAGGGATGATCCGCAAGGTAGCTTTTGCCAGACCTCATCTGGTGTATCCTCCCAGCGACAAAACGGGGAAGACCCTGGAAGGGGTGGGGTTCGGTGGGGCGAGAGGGAGGGGGGAAAAGTGTAATAGGTGGGAGGGGCAAAGCCTGTTTCCCAGTCGGATAGGAGGGATCGTCTGAGAAGGACTTAGAGACGTTTGTTGGCTTTGGACATCAAGATGGGGTCCGGGAGGAGAGCGGTTCTGTCCAGCAGGTCAGTTCTGACCACTAGGAAGAACGCGGGGGCCTTGAGCGCTACGAATACGTCATGGACAATTGCGTCGTGAGGGAGGTGCCGTCTACACCTGGTTGGTGCGGTGGCCCAGTTGAGTGGGAGGTAGTTCGGCGGTAGCCTGAAAGCGTACTGGCGGGCAGATGAGGGGGTCCTCCAGTCATCTAGGGTAGGGAAGGAAGGATGAAGCCTGGCGGTAGCGGGATTGGCAGAGGGAGGAAGGGACGCGATTCGCAGGCCAGCCAGCCGAGGTTGGTGGGCAGCGAGGAGGGAGACGGGGGGAGGCACGACTCAATAGCTAGGATGCTTTTGGGGGTGGAGGAGAAACACTAGGTTGACCACCTCTGCACCTTTCTCCAGAACACTTCCATTTTGTCCAACATTTTTGAGCCCGGGACAAACAGGTCGGCCCCGTAGAGGAGCACTGGGCAGATTACCGCCATAGCCAATCGGTGGGAGAGGAAGGGTGGGATGCCCTTGGCCGGTGAGCCGAGAGAGCGGATGACCGCAAAGGCCCCTTTTGCCAAGGCAAGCCTTTTGTTGAAATGAGGTGAGGTAGACAGGGTAGGGGAGAACCAATAACCTAGCCACCTTAAGGAGGGTGCGGGGTGGAAGGGGCTGCCATCGAGGAGCACGGGGGGTTGGGGCGCGTGGTCCCTCTCTCTGGGCGTGCGCCAGTGGATGAGTTCGGTTTTGGGGACCGAGAAGGGGACGCCCAGCTTGGTGCCTATAACGGACAGCGTCCGGTAATGGCCTGCCAGGAGGGAGACGTTATCTTCGTAAGAGGGGGAAGAGACTGTGATAGCGAAGTCATCCACGTATGAGAGGACCAGGCCGCGGGGGATGGAAAGATGCATGCTGGAAACATAAATCACGAATAGGAGAGGCGAGAGAGGAGATCCCTGAGGTGTGCAGACCGAGACTGGGAGGAACGTCCTGGGGAAACCTTGAAAGAGGAGGCGACACTGCCTCCCATGGAGAAAGGATGAGACCCATTTTACCAAATAGATGGGGGTCCCGAGGGATTGTAACTTAGAGGAGAGGACCGCGGAGTCAACATTGTCGAATCCTCCTTTGATGTCCAGGAAAAGGGTTGAGGCCTTGTAGCGACTGTCTGCTTGCAGTGCCCGCACCTCATGGGCCAGGGTGGCTGCTGCATTGAACGTGGATATTCCAGGGAGGGAACCGCACTGGTCCCTGTGTATGAGACCTAGGGAGCGGGCTAACTTGCCAAGTGTTGAACAAACAATCCTCTCTAGGATTTTGGAAAAGGTTTTGAGCAGAACGATTACTCGGAAGTAGGCCGGGGACTCATAGGAGGCCTTGCCAGGCTTGTCCAGGATCACTCCATCCGCTTCTTTGAGGGAGGCCGGAAGGTGACCATGCCCTAGCAGTGGAGAAAGGAGGGCTGGGATGAGGAGCGGGTACTTGGAGTGGACCTTTTTCCACACCGAGTAGGGGATGGTATCTGGTCCAGGGGCTGAAGACGGGGAACAAGCACTGAGTACCGTGCCGACCTCCTCCTTGGTGATCGGTGGGGCGTCAGGGTCCAAGTTGGCGAAACGGGGGTATCCAGGATCGAGTCTCGGAGGGAAAAAATGGTTGAGGAGAGCTTCATTGATCTATGCCGGAGAGTCGGCTCCAGGGAAGGAGGGGAATCTGACCGAGGGTGTAACGGAGAAGGCACGTCTTGCATGCCATACAGAGCGAGCGTCGGTTTTGGAGAGAAAAGAATCCCCGTGCTTTTTCTTGGCTTGCTGGATTGCCTTAAAATAGGCGGTCCTGGCAGTCCGGGCTTCAGCTGGGGGAATTGGGTCATCGATCAGGTTGGCCTTGCGGGCCCGTCTGGACGGGGCGTGATAGACCTTACGGAGAGAGGACAAGAGAGGGGACCACCAGGGCTTGGCTCTGGGTGAAGGACGAGAGTAAGGAACGTTAGTGCGGAGGCCCTCCTGGACCTTCGCGAAGTTGGTGTCGAACCAGCTGTCAAGCTGCTCGACCGTGGGGGAGGGGATGGGAGCAGAGACCAGGATCTTGTCCAGGATGGCGGACGCGCCTTCCCAATCCAGTCTAACCCAGTCTGGCTTTGGTGGTGCAGGCCGAAAGGGGGAGAAATCAAAAGAAACTAAACAGGGAACGTGATCTGAGCCGGTTGAGGGGAGGGGGGTAGACCACTCTGGTTTAACCAGCCTTGAGAGAGGGAGATTCGCAAATGAAAAATCAAGAACGCCTGGTCTGGCGTGGGCATCAAAAGAAAATCTAGTAAACACCCTAGGGACGTTTAGGAGAGAAAAGTCTGAGGAGGCCGCTAGATCAAAATAGGGGGAGGAGCGGGACATTTCAGACTGGTTAAAATGTCTGAGGGGATCTGCGGAGGGGTGGTGAACGTTGAAGTCCCCAAGCACAAGAACTGGAAAGGAAAATTTTTTAAAAACCATGGAGGGGGGGGCTGACGGGGCGCCTCCTGTGCGAACAAAATTATTATAACAGTTCGAGACCCTCCACCTGTTGGCAGAGCCTCTGGGGGGGGAGTCCAAAAACAAATCAAGAGAAAAATAACTGTCTGAGCCCGAGACAACCGGCAGGACCGAGGGTCTTTCTAAGAAAGAAAGGGAAACATAGGTGGCGACCCTTGGTCTAACCGTCTCAGGAGAGGTAGAGGAGAAAACTTTAAAACCAGCAAAGGAGGGTAGGCGGCCAAACTTGACCGGAGGGTCTTGAAACGCAACGATATCAACGGGAAACTTTAGCTCCGTAAAGCTACTAAAGAGGGCGAGGAACACTTTCCAACTCCCCAGGAGGTTGTGTTGAATAACGGAGATGTGGGTCTTGGATGATGACTTTGCGGGGTTTACCCGCATTAGTGGGCACCACACTGATTCAAGGAGGAGGAGAAGGACAGCGGGACCCCCTTGGGGAGAGGGCCACTGGGTACTGGGGTGGGGCGAGCGGGC
>QOVD01003167.1:0-16229 GCA_003521225.1 Tuber microsphaerosporum | reverse complement strand
GACGAAGCGACCGGAGGAGGAGGGGGGGTGGAAGGCAAACAACTCGCTAGAAACAGCCGACAAACAGGCCATGCTCGAGAGATTTCGGATCGAGAGAACGACAGCGAGCACCGCGAAGTTACTGACCAAAGCTTTCCCCAACGAGGGACAAGCCGTAGAACCAGGGGCGTACTTTCACCAAGGTCCGGACACCGTAACGCCGACCGTAAACGAAGAAAGAAGTAAAGCCGACCGGGGCAGCCGCTAAGCGAGGCTTGCGACCGTGGGACGAGGGGGTGGGTGAGAAGAGCCTTCAAACAACTTCTAGGACAACACTTTCTCAAGGCGAGGCCATAGTAAAAGAAGAATAAGGAAGTGTCGTCACCCCCTAGGCAACAAGGCCATCAGAGGGGGGAGAGGGAGGTGGATGGAGTTGACGATGATTTCTCATGGTGTTGAGATTTCAATCGCCGGAGGTGGAGAGGAGATCGTTCGTGGCTAACTACTCGTCGGTCACGGCCCCTTTATATAAGCGTTCCTCCCACAACCCTAACCCTGATGACTCATACCCTTTAGTCATACGACCTCATGACTCGTAACGAGTCATGTGCAAAATCCATCAGCTGACTTCTAACAAGTCAACTGCGCAACATACCTAAACCAATCATAATCCAAATAACAAGTCATGTGCGCAATTCGCGTCACATGAGTGAAACCCATGACTCTTTAATGCGAGTCATGTGCAAAATCATAAATCATATGACCACAATCGTAGTCATGTGAAAAACATCAACCAATAACATTATAACGATGACATCGCAAGTGCGAGTCATGTGAAACAAATCACAAACCTATGACGCATAACCATGCGTCATGTGAAACCATATTCCTTGCTTAGTCAGGTTTGTGACACTATCTACCGAAATCAAAAGAGCCAATTGGTTGTTTGGGATACTCCATCATGGGACCATATTAATGGGACCACCTATGTTAACCATATAATATGCCCAAATCTTCATCCTTGGTGGCAGCATCTACATTCAACTGGGCATACACATTCTGGTTATATCTACTTCCAACAAGATAATGCCCCTGTTCACCGATCTTGCTTTACCCAGGCAGCACTGCAGGTGCTTGGGCTTGCTAACTACCTCCTTCCATGGCCTGCCTGCTCTCCAGATATGAGTCCAATCGAAGGTATTTTGTGCTTGCTTAAGCGTTGTATCATGCAACCTCGCCCAAGACCAACCACCACTCCCAAGCTTCACCAGGCCATCCTTCAGCAGTTGGCTAATATCTCTTCTGAAGATATTGAAAATCTTACCTCCTCCCTACCAAATCGGATTACAGCACTTATGGAGGCTCAGGGCGGACACACTCGATTTTAGTTCTTCTCATATAGCCATGTTGTGCGAGTTGTAAGTACAACTTCCTGGCATGAAGAACCTGAACACAGAGGGGGTGATCGGGGCTGAGACAGCATTGTGAAGGACATTAAACAATCTCATTAAATAACAAAAGTAGTTTGCATAATAATGAGAAAAAGGGGGGAGGGATAATTAAAAGTCAATTGTTTCCTTTCACTAATATTTAGATGTATGAATATAAAATTATATTAAAACAAATAAAAATAATATGTACAAAAAAGAGTTGAGATATTGATAGTGATGTTCACCATTGAGTGTGACCTCCAGAGGCAGCTATGACTGCCTCAATCTGTGCTGGCATTGAATCAATGAAGGTTAGAATAGTAATCGCAGAAATCCTATTCCATTCCTCCTTTATCATTTCCGCCATTCCAGCTAAACCTTGCGGGCATAGATTGCGCTTGTTTAGCCTATCTTTCAAGATATACCAGACATTCTTGATAGGATTTAGGTCCGGAGAGCTTGGTGGCCAGTTGACCTTTGGCATACCATACCTCTCTTGTACCTGCCGAGTAAAAATTGCCCTATGAGTGGATTCCCCATCTTCCATTACCAAGAGACATTTTCCTGTTCGCTCACTCTCCTGATGCCAAAATGGCTGGAGGACCGGGGTAAGGACGTGGTTAACATAACTGACTGCAGTTATAGTTCCCCAATTGTCCTTATCCCAAAGAACAAGTGGGCTTTTTTGTCCCCCAAGAATACCTCCCCATACCATGATCATGTTCTTTTTAGGGAACTTAGGTACGAGGCAGGAATCCTCGTACTCCTCACCTGGGCGCTGGGTCACCCAAACACTGCCCGCAGTGCCAGATATCCACACATAGCACTTGTCAGTCCAGATGACTCGGTGCCAATCTTCCACACTCCTATCCGGGTAGGCCATAGCGATTGCAATCTGAAGGCCTCTCTGTCGCTCATCGAGAAAGGGTTTCTTTTGAGCCACTCTGTCAGAGTAACCTTCCATTCTAGAAGCCTCTCGGAGTGTTTTCTTACAAGCCTGCACCCCACATGCCACCACGACATTCCGGTGTGGCATTCTTCATGCTGCAGCACTCATAGTTGCCGTTGCAACCAGTCGCCGTTGGGTAGGGGTATCAAGGGAGAACACGCGTCCCTTTGGCTTTTTCCTAGTTGTAGGGCCCCAACATATCTCAAAGACTATGCTAACGCTGAGCTTTTGGTATTCTGCGATTCGCCGGTAAGTCCACCCTGCAGAAGATCGTAGGGTCTGAACTGCGCATCTTTGTTTATAGGATGCATGTTGATATATTGAGTCTGACATTATCCTACAGATATAGGTTAGTGACGGTTCATGACTTGATTACTGCTAGGATATTTAACTAACCATGATGTTTTTATTACCACACCAGAGGAAGTCAATCAGGATACTTTTGGATATTGTACGGATGGAAACAATTGACTTTTTAATTATCCCCTCCCCACTTTTCTCATTATTATGTTAACTACTTTTGTTATTTACAGGGATTGTTTAGTGTCCTTCGCAATGCTGTCTCAGCCCCGATCACCCCTCCTGTGTTCGGGTTCTTCATGCCAGGGAGTTGTACCTGGAAGTGGAAATCTCATGTTCTGTATTATCTCACTCAATCAGACCTCTCGCTAGCATATTGGAGTTGCCTTTCCTAGTAAGGTCTACTAGCTATTTTTTCTTTTCTTTTTGGGTCAGTCTTTGTTGTTCCCGCTCACCTCCTGAATCTACTACAAGACATATTTTTGGACGTCTGAAGGTCCACTTGAGCGAGTTAATATGGTAATGTATTTTACTTTCGCTATATAAGACATAATCTTTTGTTTTCTTCTCTATATTTTTGGTTTGAATTGTATTCTCGCAGTATTATTATTGGCCTACTTTCATTGCAGTTCTTGTCTGAGTATTATTATCCTCTAAGCTCTCCCCTCATTCTTTCTATCCTATCAGTATCTCTAACCTGTTTTCCTTGTATGAGTATTTTTAAAGGCTTCTCAATTTCTATAATGTAATAGTCGTTTCCTATTCTATTTCATGTATTAAAACCCGACTAGTAATCATATACTATCACTCGGTGCAACCTAGATGCTCTCCAAGATGTTTGGCAACGCTGTAATTCTTTCCAGACAATCTTATCTTCCGATCCCTCTGCTCCCTGTTTTGCCACTCTTAGTTTCCGATTTTTCAGGACACCCCCGAGTACCAATTCTTGCAGGAGATATGATATTTAGGTTTTTTGTTTTTTCTGCTAAATGAAACTTTTAGTACAAAGGTACAGCATGTAAGTTTTGAATATTTTGCTAGCAGGGGGTATTCCCCTAGCAGGGGTTAGGGTAGCAAATGGGAAAAGGTCGCTTAGGACTGGTGTTCAGCACGCAACAGATTTTCATGATCTTCAGTCATCCTCTTGCATCATAGTAGAATACGAACGACTTCACTCCCATCAGGTATTTGCAACCTCCCTAACGGATGAAATATCTCCAAATAGTGAAAGAAAGAAAGAAAGAAACAATTAACAAAAGAAAGGCAAAACTAGAACTCCCACTTCTCTACGGCCCCCCGGTCTGTCCAAAACGAAATATTGAAGCCCCGCTTCCACAACCCCGCTCCCCATACCTATCCCAAAAAATAAACACCCTAGAGGGAGCAGCTGGCAGCAGCGGTCCTTCTGGTCCAGCATTTCTTTTCTAATAACCTCGACAGTCTTCCAACCAAACTTTGCCTCCCTTTCCGACATCTTTGGCCACTGGGGCCTAATCCTGATAGCGCTTGTTCTCTTCACCGTGACTATCGGCACCATAGTTGCAGCCATAGCGAACAATTATACGATAATCCTTATCGGCCGCTCAATCCTGGGATGGTTGGCGGTGGGAAAATCTCTCCCACAGAGATCACGGTAACGGATATTGTTCCTCTTCGCGAGCAAATGAAGTACTTCAGCTTCTTATTGACAATGTGGACAATAGGAGGCTTTCAGAAGTATGTTGGGAGGGATAAGTAGTGGAAGGTGGTGGAGAAGATTCTATGGTAGAGGGCAGTGTAGCCTGAGGGAGGGCGGTGGTAGGGAGAACGGCGGTAGAGAGAGGAGCGGTATGGAGGACGGCAGTAGGGAGGAGGGCAGTAAGGAAGGCAGTAGTTAATACTTGGTGAAAAGGCCGTTCGCATCAATAACAGCCTGACAGCGTGCTTGCATGCTTTCAATAAGCTCCTGGAACTCATGCTCGCCCACATTTTCCCAAGCTGTCTTGACCGCTACTCTCAATCTATCATAGGTCATATTCTCTGGATAATTATCCTGAAGATAATTCTTCATGATATGCCATACCTTTTCGATAGGATTTAAGTCTGGTGAGTAGGCAGGCCAGCGAATTACCTCAATTCCCCTTTTCCTAAGTTCAATTGAGGTATCACCTGCTGCATGACCGGGCGCCCCATCCTGCATGAGCTTCAGATATATTCCATCTCGGCGACACAGTTCCATATACCCATGTATAATGGGAACTGTATGTACACAGTAACTCTCTGAATTGATTGACCCCCAATCCTTTTCCCAAAATATACCTGGACCTTGAATACCACCATGAAAACAGCCCCAGAACATCCATCCCTTCTTTCTCTGGTGTTTTTCTACTATGCAAGTAGGATCCCATTCTTCTCCAGCCCTCCGTGTTACCCAAGTGCGTGTATGTCTACCACCGGTAATCCATGTTTCATCAGTCCACAATATCGAATTCCACTGTGGTTGGCTCCAGTTGACATGCTTCTGAGCCCATTGGAGTCTTATTACTCGGTTTCTTTCAGAGATTGGTGGCTTTCTCATAGCCAGATGCCGGTGAAACCCTTCCTTAATTAGCGCCGCTCTTATTGCCATTCTTCCCACCCCCAAATCTAACTCTTCAGCAAGTTATTGAAAAGAAAGACGCCTATTACGGGCAGACATGCACACATAGCCAATATGGTCTTCGATTTGTGCTTGGGTGAGAGTGGGAGGGCGACCAGATCGCTTGGTTGGTGTTGCCGGTTATGTGCACGCATACTGAATTTGATGTTGGGAAAATCCAGTTTTTTCCTGAATTTGCTTATATCGCCAGCCTATAGAGCGTAAGAGCTGGCAGTCACGTCTTTGATCGCGGGTTAACTGTATTCGAGGCATATTTGTTGATGATTGAAAAGTACGAAAGGATACGGTATCATTGTGAAAAACTTTCACTCACACTTGGCCCCTATTGCCTTCAGCCCATCGTGACGCTAGTACTGAGTTTACTTAGTTTACTACTACGATCCCTGCTAGTGGAACACCCCCTGCTAGCAAAATATTCAAAACTTACATGCTGTACCTTCGTATGAGGAAAGTGCCCTCATAGAGACACCACATTATTATTAATCAAATTTAATACAAGAGATATTATATTATATTCCTGTTGCCTCGGATAAAGTATTTACATACACGTCCCAGGCAAGAAGTACCCGAAAGTCGGGGGGGTATAACTCCACTTTGGGGAATTCTCACCAAAATTGCCCCTGTTAAATTCGTACACAGGCCTCCTATATAGGTCTCGCCTCTGAAATATCCCTGAATAATCCTTGAATAATCCCTGTTTTCAGGGATTATTTTCGGGTACTTCTTGCCTGGCACTAGTATAATATAATAGTGGAGCAACCTGAAATATATTCCCTAGATTTTTCAGGTCCCTTGTTGTTGTTGTGGTGTTGTTGACAGAGACTTTGCCGTTGCTACGAGCTAAGGGATACTCGAGTAGTACGGCATCATGGTATGACTAGCGCCGTTTCAATGTACTAGTACTCGCGCATGGTCATAAAGGGCGGAAAACTGTGGGCGGCGAGACAAGGATTTGGAGTGAAGATCGATAAGGGGCAGTGGAAAAATTGGGGTGTTACATGGCACCATTAATCTCAAGTAGTTGCACTCTGTGTTTGGCTGCTATTCTAAATCTATGGATTTTTATTAAAATTGTATAAGGCTAGGATGAGACCAAGGGAGAAGGAATCAAGGCTTCTTGAATAGTTCTTTTACGGGGCTTATTGAAATGGAGAGCTTGAACTGCGCACTGGTACCCAAAGGTACCAACTTCTTCAATCCTGATTTCAGGTGTCTGCCAAGCATAGAATTTTTCCACTGATGCAAACTGTCTCCCAACTACCCCACATGATCTTGCGGATCTTTTTTTCCGCCCTTTATGACCATACGCGAGTACTATAGTACCGGTAACCCGGCTTTGACTACAGCGGGCAAGTTAGGATCGATCGACCCGTCACGACATGTACACTCCTGTAGTTATGCCCTACGGTGCTCCGAGACAAACCCTGGGCCCGGGCCGGAGTATGGTATGAAATGATATGATACTACTGTATATACGATACATACCAAGCCAGTACGGGGCAGGAGGAGGAGGAGGAGGAGGAGGAGGAGGAGGGGTGATACGTGGCAGACAGAGAAGAGACATTCTGACGAGGCTTAAACTTGGCCCCTTGGTTTTTGAGAAGGAGGGGGGGCAGCTATCAAGTTTCTCAAGGGGATCGTTGGGTTGCG
Source organism: Tuber microsphaerosporum (assembly GCA_003521225.1). Taxonomy (NCBI): domain Eukaryota; kingdom Fungi; phylum Ascomycota; class Pezizomycetes; order Pezizales; family Tuberaceae; genus Tuber; species Tuber microsphaerosporum. Next base: position 9,283 of record QOVD01003167.1, on the reverse strand, counting down.
TTGAGGAGCATCGGTATGGTGAAATTAGAGACTTTACGGATGGCATGGATGCATACCGATGCCGTATATAACACACCTTATCTAACAAACTCCTAAATACTGTACTAAGAAAACGGGGGATTTTTTTTAAAAACAAAAACGGGATAAGTCTTTTTCAACTTAGTCCTATTCACAAATGGATAAAGTCCGAGATCTAGTTTTTTTTTTTCGCTTTCGTATTCAGAGACAGTCCCTCCCCCTAAGAAGGTTCAGGATTTTGATTTTTTTTTTTCCTTCACACAGTATATAAAAGCCAGAGCATGCAGTACCAAGTATGATACGTTTGTGTTGGATCTCATATTGGCTGGTATATCAGTGACTCTGGTAGACCTGTTCAAACAAAACTAAATCAAAACTTATTGTGTGTTGATTGGCGCAATTCCTGCTAATGGATTATGACAATGAATTATAATATAACGAGGCTTTATAGCTGAAAAGGGGAGAGAAAAAAAACCCCCTCCCATAGGACTGAAGAAACTTCAACAGCGATCCTCACTGAGTAATGAAGAGATGAGGTGTATGGACAGGAAAGAACCAGGAAAGGGCAGGAGGCAAGAGAAGTGGGGGAGCACCGCACGCGTATGAGCAGGAACTAATCCCTTACTCTCGTAGCTCGGCGTACGAGTATAGTACGTGGCCCTGAATTCTCTCTATTTAGCGTGGTGGAAAATTCCTTGTTAGTAAGATTTGCTATTACTGTATATCCCACATCCCAGATCTCACGATGTTTTTTTTTTGATAGTGCCCAAATCCCAGCATTGCCTTTTCCCTACCCTACTTCTAGACTGGCGACTAGCCAGCCACATAAACAAAACGCCCTCTGGCAATCGACAAGACCCTGACCCATCCAGTGGGTAGGAAACCCATCTTCCGGCACGGTACAGATACTATGATTTAACTGGCTTCCCCACCAACAGAGGCAATACCAAAATATATTTCTTATCCACTTGCGCTATGGCAATACAAATCCAGTAACCCGTCAGCGAGAGTAGAGCAGAACAAAGTCTACTTAAGCATTTTGCGTTGGAGAATCACGAAGCGTAGGTTTCGTCGCTGATTTGCGGGAGGGTAGGGTAGGAGGAGGTTCCTCATAGCCCCTGTGCCATACGAGTACAGCAAGGAAAAAGAGGTTTTAAAACAGAGCCAGGTACGGTCTTAGTGTTGAGCCAAGTTATGGATTGCGGTCTTGCATAGTCACTGTAGGCTGTGTTGTAACGTGCTTGGTTGGAGTGTTTGCGTGCCTGATATCGGTAATCGAGGAAGTAGGTGCAGTGCCTCCCAGGCACAGGCACAGGCGCAGGACCACGGCTAGAATTTCTTCAGCTGTTGGTTAATTCGTACAACTACCGCCTGTAGAGTACCGGTATTACTGTGCTTTTGCGGTAATGCGCAAGTTACAGGCATTTAGAAGCCGAATATTTGAGTTCGAATTTTGTATTGGCCGTCAGATACGCGTAGACAATTTGCCATACAAATCTTTTATCCCTATGTTCAGGTTCTATATGTCTGTAACTTGTATCCGTTGTTTACGAGTAGATCGGTGGTCCGCTGGTTGGCTAGCTGATTGGTTGGTTGGTTGTCGAGTTTGATATTAGGGTGAGGGCGGTCGGGTGATTCCCGGGTTGCCGTTATCAAAAAAAAAAAAAAGAGAGAGAGAGAAGACCGGCAACGCAGTCAGTCAGAGATAATCCGCTTGCGAGTACCTAATACGTATGGGATTGTTCTCCTGTAACTCGAGCATAGCACGGTACGTTAGTTCGGGTAAATTGATAAGGTGAGGAGGGTGCTTACTGGTAGGCTCACTGCTTAGACGAGAAGCTGTTATCGAAGGAAGGAAGGAAAGAAGGAAAGGGTGGTGCACATGTCCTAGCAGTGTGGTCACGAAAGCAGGCGAATTTGTGCGAGGGAATTACTATTTACAGTATCTCTGTAAAAAGAAAGTTTTTGTTTTTTTTTCGGCCCTGCTCGGCATGCCACTATTTAAAAAAAATGCTATTTTTCCTAAAAGATTAGTTTTTGCTAAAACTCAAATCCCTCCGGCCAATAAGTAAAAGATGATCGATATTGAGATAGTAGTTGCAATTCTGGCTATTATGATGAGAAGAAAAATCCAGTAGGAGTCCTATAGGTTGAACTATAATCAAAAAGGTGCAATGTTGCATGCAACAGAAATACCATAAAATTCAGAAAAATGCTATTTTTCTTGCGTGCCGAGCAGGGCCTCAGTCTCTCTCTTTTTTTTTTCTTTTTCTTTTCTTCCCTCTCTCTTCAGGATGTGGCGTTAACCGGAAGAGAGGATTGGGGGGCACTGGTAGTTAAGTACCGCTCCCGTAGGGAAGTGCTGGTACTTGTATTGTACTCGAGTATGGAGGGGCAACTTATGCGCAGGGTCGATAGATAATGCACGATTCCCGTGGCTACATGAGAAGAGCTTTGGGCGTGCGCTACCTGCATTGCCGTTTTGAGGAGCTGAGCTGGAATGGAGCTGGAATGGAATTACCGGTATATTTGCGCCTATTAGTAAACTTATCTACATACAGTGGGATACCCTTGTAATAGCAGTGTCACGACGCTGTACTCGAGTGCAGTGCCCGGATCAGTCATCAATCCTTTCTCTCTCTCTGTGTGTGCCGGTAGTGCAAAGTTTTTTGGGGAGTTTCCTCTCCCTGTCCCTGAATCGCTCAAACCTGTGGGCTTGAAAGTGTCCCATAGGGCTACATGCCAATTGAAGCTTGATCCGGCCCGTTTCCAATCCAAGACGCGGGCCTCAAGGAGCTATTTTTCGCGCTAGGGAAGCAACCGCTATCAAGTTCCTTAGACATCGGCGAGGAACCTCTAGGCTGACCCCCCAAAAAATCTAGACTCTTATCTAATAGATCCCTACAAGTACGCATTTAAGAAAAGAAGGAGGTTTCGTCTTTTGGGTGAAGGAGAGGGAAAAGATAAAGAAAAATCTCTGTTCAATGGCCCCCAAAGAGGGAACTGGCCGATAGGAAAGAGCTCAAAGTGGATCAGTCCAAGGTTTTCTATTTGCCACAGTATCCTCATTCATCACTTTCATCTGTTCTTGGAAAGCTCATGATATCAAACCTTCGCTTGCTTTGGTCTGGAATTGCCTGTGACGCACTCACGGGGTCCGGTGAGTCGTCCAGGGCCCCCACAAGGCAAAATTCTGGAAGCTGGGAGGGTTGATCTCGTGAAGAGCAGATTGCAGCAGAAGTCGCAAAGCTCCGGTAGTATTTTAATACTAGACATAAAAAAAAGGGCTATGATAGGAAATGGCTTCCGTGGGTCCTGTTAGATCCTCTGTGCAGTGATATTAGCGGTATTGGTCGTAGTGGCAGGCACGTAGGAAAAATGCCTTTACAGATCGATATAGCAAATTAATACTAGTATGGATGATACATACACCATCATTCGGAACCTCTCGTATTTTTCTCCACTTTTTTCCTCATCCTCTTTCTCTCCTCTCCTCCCTAGCCCATATTTTCTTTGCATATCACGTCTTGGAAGTTATATTATTCGTTTTGAGAAAGTATACCCCCACCGGATAGGTGGCCCATTTTACTTTTACGCTACTTTATTCTAGTCTAAAAACATTCGAGGCTCAATTGTTTTGTCCCTCTCGTGTCCTGCACATCCTGACCTATACTTACACTGATACTTGACACCTATTGCTATCACTCCTCAGGCAATTGAGTGTTCAGGTGCTCCGGTTTACTGGATAAACCGCTCCTTTACCCTAAGGCCATGCCGGATCTTCCACCCTCTTCGATATTAGCCACGGGTCCATTTCCAGGTGGTCCGGAAGCACCAGAAGCCAACGATAGTTCAGCAAACTCTAGTCGTGGCGGCAGTCGACCTAGAAGCTCCAATAGCGAGCGAGTTCGTAGTAATCACAGGGTACGATTTGGCTCTGGGGAAGCTTTGGACGTCCAGAACAACAGACATACTTTCGACCTTCGGTCTCCAGAAGAATATCAATCCTCTAACAGTGGTAGCCTGGTTACTGATTCTCCCGCCATAAAAACACCTCCAATTACTCTAATTTCGTCAAACACCTCCCCGCCTGGTCGTATACGTGCCCGTGCCGGGCATTTCAGCCCACCAATTGATACCACAGACACACCGGCAGAAGTTTCCGCTCTACCATTGAAGACACCACCAAAAGCAATTATGTTTAACAGCAACGATGAGGACTTGGAGCTCAATGAGAAGTACGACAAATTCACCGAGAACGATCGACTATCATCTCAAGAAAGAGCAGCCAGGCTAGGAAGAGTTGGGAGCTACTCAGCTCCGAGTTCGACACATAATTCAGTACATAATTCACCAACTCTCACTGCATATAGTGTTGGTGCTGGCCAGGCCCAGGGGGGAGTGCCTGTTTATGATATCCCATTGCTAGATCTTGGGAATACCCCACCACAGGACGGGAGCGGTCCAGAGAATATCGAAAGGAGCAAGGTAACAGCGACCAAAGAGGCCTACGAACTGGTTAGACAACACACAACACGAGGAGCTGTGGTATTGAATGGGTTGTTTAGCGCTGGAGGAGTGGAAACCTCAGACCATAGCCCGAGGTCAGGAACCGCAACGCCGGTAGCTCACCAACATGAGGGCTATGTCCACCCTCCTAGCCAGTACCGCGGAGGCGTTCTCGGAAGCTTATTGAAGCTGTATAGTCCACCAGGAAACCATGGGAACCATTATGATCATGGGCACCGCAGCACCATGTGGGGTGCCGGAAGCCCAACGAGTTCTGGGCGGACAACACCAAAATGGCACAACCGGAGTGCAAACACATCGACTACATCTCTAGGAGGGCTTTCAGCGGCTTCCGGAGCCACACTTCCAGCTCCTACAGGACTAGCCGTTAGGAAAGATCGACCGAAGATGAGGCATCGGCCACACAGCGTCGGCAGTGGGGTTGTCGGTGCACTGAAGAACTTTTCTAGGCCCAATCTGGAAGAAGAAATCAGGGTGAACTATTTCCATTTTGGTTTTAAATTTAGGCTAGGCCCGCCTTGCTCGTGTAGAGTGGGTTCTAACAACTGGCTGTAGATTACTGTTCATATTGCGGAAACTTTGTCAAGACAAAAGTACATCCTGAAGCTTTGCAGAGCTTTGATGCTTTACGGAGCCCCCACCCACAGACTCGAAGGTGCCTTGGAAATCCTTTTGTTTTTGGCCAGAAATTTTGCTGACCCAAAATAGAATACATGAAGATGACATCTCGGGTTCTTGAGATCGACGGGCAATTCTTATATATCCCGGGTTGCATGATCATCTCCTTCGGGGATTCCTCGACACACACTTCAGAAATGCAACTTGTTAGGACCAATCAGGGAGTTGACCTTGGGAAACTTCACGACACGCATGAGGTTTACAAAGAAGTTGTCCATGACATAATTGGGGTTGAGGAGGCCACTAAAAGACTGGATAAGATCATGAACCGGAAGCCAAAGCATAACCCTTGGATTTTGATACCGGTTTTTGGTATTGCCAGCGCCTCTGTCGGACCTTTTGGCTTCCAGGCTCGGCTTATCGATACGCCTATCCTCTTTGTTCTTGGATGTATTCTCGGGTTCTTGCAACTTATTGTGGCACCGAACTCTGAGCTTTATGTATATCTTTTTTCATAGATTTTCACTCGGGATTAGAGCTGACTTTTGTCTAGTCGAATGTCTTTGAAATATCGGCTGCTATTATAACGAGTTTTCTTGCGAGGGCCTTTGGCTCAATTCGCGGAGGAAGTGTCTTCTGTTTCTCCGCGTTAGCGCAAGCCTCTATTGCTCTGATTTTGCCTGGTTATATCATATGTAGGTGGCCCTCGGTCCAGCCCAAGACTAGCCGACGACTGAACGCTGACTCCTTGTATTAATTTAAGTATGTGGATCTCTCGAGCTTCAATCGAGGCATCTGGTAGCAGGATCAGTCCGAATGTTTTATGCTATTGTCTACTCTCTATTCCTTGGCTTTGGGATCACGATTGGATCGGCTCTTTACGGGCTCGTTGATAGTAATGCCACTTCTGCTACGACGTGTCAGAATCCGTTGGATTGGAAATGGAACTTCCTCTTTGTTCCCTCATTTTCCTGGTGGTATGTATATCCTTCTGACTCTTTAAAGAGTGGGATAAGACTAACCCATACCATAGTCTCTTAACAATTAACCAAGCCAAATGGCGACAAGCTCCAGTTATGATTGCGATTTCAATGGCTGGTTACGTCGTCAACTTCTTTTCCAGCCAACGATTCGCGAGCCAGCCACAGGTCGCCAACAGCCTTGGAGCGTTCGCAGTTGGAGTCTTGGGCAATCTCTATTCGAGAGTCGGCCACGGTCTAGCTTTTGCCGCCATGCTTCCGGCAATATTCGTGCAGGTCCCCTCCGGGCTCGCCGCCCAGGGCTCCTTAATCTCGGGCATCCAGAACGCGGACGCTATGATCAACAGATCGTTAGCGGCACCAGCCCCTGCCTCAGGCCAATTTAACTCCATCGTACTCGATGTTGGATTCTCTATGGTACAGGTGGCCATCGGTATCACAGTCGGTCTGTTTGCAGCAGCATTGGTGGTCTACCCATTTGGTAAGAAGCGGTCCGGGCTCTTCAGCTTCTGAGCTGCTAGTACGCTTAACTACCCTTTGGTGTTGTTTATTAATTTTCTCCTGTGTATATTTTCTTTGCCCCCTGATTGTTCCTAATTACTATTGCATTAGAAGGAATTGCATGTTTGGTACATAGTGTATTTTCTCTCCCTTTTTGGAATTTTCTTCTCTTCCCTTAATGTACGTACTAGTATTATACAGCCATACGTATCCACATATCTCATGTATATTCCTTTCTCTTGCCTTCATTTCACACACCCTCTCTCCGGCACTGAACTTGTAGCGGGTAAACAGTCAGGCTCATTTTGGATTTTCTGTGTTGATTCATTCACCACCATAATATTTGGTTGGCTAGGGGTTTTACATTATTTTTCTAGGAAAGAGTTCCATCTGTTTGATTTTGCATTATATATTTCTTTTCCTTTCCGTAACGATGAACAGCATCATGAATTTATATTAGACTAGACTAGACTATACTAGACTAGACTAAACTATATACTGGCTTCGAATTATTATTATTGGTTTCGACCCCTTCCGCCGTATGATATTCTAAAAAGGTTATCCGGCCCAACATAACTCACTACAAGTAGGATAATAATAATATTATTATTATTATGTTAATCAATGTAAACGAGCACGGTAATAATGGCAGTCCCGGGATCCTCGCGAGTACCCGTAATGGTTGTTGCACCGCACAGCTCAGCACAAAATACATCGGCAACTCCTCCCGCAAGAGTATAATACTGATAAGAGTGACATTAATGTTACAGGTACATAACTTGATAGACAATCATACCTACCGTATCATATCGACCGGGGTCAAAATAACGTAGCCCAGAGGTACTAGTACAAGGGTCAGCGTTGCAACACATGTACTTATGCCTTCATAAAAGTATTTCGTGATCGCCCATTTACCTCAATGCCAACAATGGAAATTTTTAAGTATATTATTAAAGGTGAAAAGAAAAAGAAAAAAAAAAAGATAAATCAATACTTTGTATACCAGCCCTCTGCCTCAATAGAGAAAAAGGGCTCCTGGTTGGGTGAGAAATTCTTCAAACCATCGTTGTTGAAGAAATTTGGTCATATGATAGCAAATTACTTTTCTATATTGTACTGGAGTAGTTTTCTTGGCGTGTGCACTAAGACATCAAGGCCACAACAACAATCCAGAATAGAATAAGCCACACCCCAAATCAATGAAAGATTAAAAAAAATACATAAAATGCATAAAATGGAAAGAATAAACAATAATATGAAGTAGAATTGTATAATGAAAATAAAGAAACTAGAAAAATATAGATAAAAAAAGATATTTAGATTTTGAGATAAATATTGATATAGATATACTGAAACTTACTCCAAATATCTTTCAATGTCTGAATACACTCTTCCCCCTATAAACTCTGAATTCAAATGCAAATAGTAAATGTTATTCTATTATATACTTATATAGGTAATTGTGAAAAAATAAGATGTTTGTAAAATCACAATCAAATAAGTTGTCACAAACCTGACTAAAGCAAGGAATATGGTTTCACATGACTCATGGTTATGAGTCATAAGTTTGAGAATTGTTTCACATGACTCGCACTTGCAATGTTATCGTTATAATGTTATTGGTTAATGTTTTCACATGACACACGATTGTGGTCATATTATGTATGACTTTCGCACATGACTCACATTACGAGTCATGGGTTTCACTCATGTGACGCGAGTTGCGCAAATGACTTGTTATTTGGATTATGATTGGTTTAGATATTGTTAGGCACATTGGAAGCCCATGTATGAAATACTGGAATCCAGCGCACAGACCTCCTAGGCGCACAGACCCCTGCGCACAGACCTCAAAAATACGGCCATCATACCCCTGCGGCCCAGACGTTGGAAGACTACGTTCATTGCCGCACCGGTGGTAGTTGCACTCGCACTCAGGAATGTCCCTCCAGGGACCACTCGCAATAACACCATATACGTCGCGGCCGTCCCTCCGACCGGATGCTGTTCGCAGGATATATGAGAAGAGAACCTAGCGAAAATTATGCAAGTGGTTCGAACCAAATCGGTCGGCGTCGCATAAAGTTATAGGCCTTCAAAGTTAAAGAGAGCTGAGGAAACAAAAGAGTGGACACTCAGGCGAAATCTTTCCATAAGGAAAATAGACACTAGTACCCATAGTGGAGATCAACGATCCCACTCAGAGCTAGTCAGTAAGGGAGAGGCATTGCGCGCAATTAGCCATAGGTGCGATTGCAAGCAAGAGTCATCCCGAAACCTGATGCACATGCAGCCTAAGAACTCATACGCATTGAATGGTCTGACGACCAAGGAGTTGGCCACTCCTTACATGGCTCGGTGAAGAAAGTTATAACGTTAGTACCTATTTGGACTACGAGAACTCTGCACACCTATCGGAGAAGAGAATGACACACCCTCACGATTAGATGAATAGTGTATGTCTTCATAATGCTAAGCAAGTAGTCGAACAGTTGTCAGGGTCAGAGAGTGTTCGCACTTTTAGTTAGTAGTTATAAGTTAGCCCGCGAACACTCAGACGCGGAATATAATTATCGAAGTGCCTCCCTTGCTACAAGAAACCATCAAGCACCGGAGAAGAGATCTTATCAATATAA
>QOVD01003166.1:2123-14064 GCA_003521225.1 Tuber microsphaerosporum | reverse complement strand
AAAAAAAAAAAAAAAAAAACGGACTGAACATCGGTGGGTTCCGGGGCCGAAAATCCTTCGCCAAGGGCACTGTATCACCTGTGTAAATAGCAAATGTAGTTAGCATAAAAGTGTTCAAAAAGGGGGAAATTAAATTAAAAAATAATATAGTGCCCAGTCACTGCACATCACCAAGTGGTATTATTTTGGAAGAGAATCGTGAACATATACCTACAAACCACCAAACTAGAGAAGAAAAAACTCAGTAAGTAACTAATTACCCATATTAGAGGATTGTGAATTGTTACTCACATTAATATTAGGAAAATGGAAGGCCGGACGCGTGAATCGGCATCATATAAACAGCAATGTGCTATTCAAACATTTTGGAATTCAGCAGGTGTCACAAACCTGACTAAGTGAGGAATATGGTTTCAAATGACTAATGGTTATGAGTCATAGGTTTGTAATTTGTTTCACATGACTCGCACTTGCGATGTCATTGTTATAATGTTATTGGTTGATGTTTTTACATGACACATGATTGTGGTCATATGATGTATGACTTTCGCACATGACTCACATAACGAGTCATGGGTTTCACTGATGTGACGCGAGTTGCGCACATGACTTGTTATTTGGATTATGATTGGTTTAGGTATATTGCGCAGGTGACTTGTTGGAAGTCAGCTGATAGATTTCGTACATAACTCACTACGAGTCATAAGGTCGTGTGACTCAAGGGTATGAGTCACCAGGGTTAGGGTTGTGGGAGGAATGCCTATATAAAGGTGCCATGACCGTCGAGTAGTTAGCCACGAACGATCTCCTCTCCACCTCCGGCGATTGAAATTTCAACACCATGAAATATCATCGTCAACTCCACCCTCACCCTCTCCTCTCCGATGATGGCCTCGTTGCCTAGGAGGGTGACGACACTACCTTCTTCCTCTTTTATTATGGCCTTGCCTTGAGAAAGCGTTGTCCTAGAAGTTGTTTGAAGGCTCTTCTCACCCGCCCCCTCGTCCTATGGTCGCAAGCCTCGCTTAGCGACCGCCCCGGTCGGCTCTATTCCTTTCTACGTTTACGGTCGGCGTTACGGTGTCCGGACCTTGGTGAAAGTACGCCCTTGGTTCTATGGCTTGTCCCTCGCTGGGGAAAGCTTTGGTCAGTAACTTCGTGGTACTCGCTATCGTCCTCTCGGTCCGAAATCGCTCGAGCATGGCCTGTTTGTCGGTTGTTTCTAGCGAGTTGTTTGCCTTCCACCCCCTCTCCTCGCCCCATCGCTTCGTCCCGCGGCCCGGTTACAGCCACCCCCTTGTTTCTCCCTTGCTATCGCTTACACAGTCGGCTTGGCTCATTCTTTCGGCTGGCATCCTCTCTGCCTGGTGGCTCCACTCGCCCCCGCGACTGCCCACGGTCGCATTCCTCGGTTACGACTGTTCATGGTATTGCACCGCCTCGTTGAACGACTTTCAGCCTTGGTACGATATAATTTCTGCTGGCTTCTTTCGTATTATGATTGCCCCTCGTTTCCGACTCAAGGGTGATGGCCGGCTCCTTTCTGTGATCGTTAGTGTAGTGTTTACTCTATGTCTCGGTTAGGTTTTCTTTCTCATGGGTTGCTCTTGTTTGTCTTTTCTTTCATTTTGTATTGGTTAGACGGTTCATTCCTTGTTTCGCTGCGCAGGCAGTGTTCTTTTTGTCAGGGGGTAGGAGTTTATGGCAAGTGGTTTTCCTGTTGTTTCCTGCTTGTCGGGCTTTGGGGATTTACTTTGTCGTCCGCTTCGGCCAGCCGATGTTGTTTTTCTCTCTTGTCTGCGAGAACGTGCGGTTGGGCCCATACCAGAGGGTCTTGGGATGATGGCTTTTTCCACTGGCGCCAGGTTGGATCAGGGTTTTTTCTTGGCCATCTCTGATGATGCATACCTGCTTTGTACCAGGTGGTTGTAAACAAATGCAAGTTGATATAAAAAAAAAAATAAAAATAAAAAAAAACGGTCGAGTAGTTAGCACGAACGATCTCCTCTCCACCTCGGGCAATTGAAATCTCAACACCATGAGATATCATCGTCAACTCCATCCACCTCCAACTCCCCTCTTCTGATGGCCTCACTGCCTAGGAGGGTGACGCGTCCTCATCCCTCTCCCCTCTGTTCCCCTCCTGATGGCATTGCTCTCGGGCAGTCTTTGTCTAGGGGGTTCACGGTTACTCTCCCTCCCCTTCTCCGCATTCGCTTCGCTGCCCTCACTTAGCGTTTGAACATGGTCGGCAACCTCCTTCTCGTCAATGGCCTTCTGCAGTTTCGGGTTATCGGTGCAGTAGTGGCCCCGGTGACTCTGCTCCCTGATATCGCACTCTCTCCTGGGAACTCTGTTTGGTATGGTCGGCATCGTCGAAAAACTGTGATCTCGTTTCGGTCGGTCGGTCTTGCACTTCTTGATTGGGTCTACCCCTCCGTCCTCCTCCTTTCTCGGTCGTTCGTCCCGTGGCTTGGTTACAGCCTCCCTCTCGTTTGTCGGCCGCCTCACCGTGGTCGGCCCCTCCTCGTCCGGCTGGCATCCTACTGCCAACATCATCATCTCAGCTGTATTCCGGAGGGTTAGTTTGTATCCTCTTACGCCACACTGCCTTGGGTTTCTTCGATTGCGTCGTTCCTTCCACGGTCTATCTATAGCCCTTCCCCGCAGCTTCGCTACAGCGTTCACCAATTTCTGAGGCATTTAGGGGACAGGCCCCCCGAGGGGGGAAAGCTGGTGGGGTATGTTGGTTGGAACAGTAGTACACTTTTGGGTTTCTCGGTTAGGGTCTCACTGTCATTTGGTTTCTTACTTTCTGCTTGTCTGTGGAGGTCTTGTCGGAGCTCAGGCCTTTATTTTCTTTCTGTAGTTTTCTACCCATAGTACCGGACTTGTATGTGGGTTTCCGCTCTTGTCGGGCAGGGTCAGAGGGTTTTTAGCAGAGGGGGGGTACAGGATGGACTGTGGGTTAGGAAGCGCACTGGGTCTTTGGGGTCATAGCTGATGCTGAACATCCTTTTTGTTCCGTAGTGGGTCTTGTACTGTAAGCCTTAAAACGAAAAATACAAGAGTGATATAAAATAAAAAAAATAAAAAAACAACCGTCAAGTAGTTAGTCACAAACCATCTCCTCAACACCTCTAGCGATTGAAATCTCAACACCATGAGAAATCATCGTGGCATCCTCCAACCGCCCTTCGGCCACCCTCCCCTGATGGCTTCTGCCTAGGAATCCCCGTCTTCTTTCTCCCCGCCTCTCTTCCCTTCTGATAGCCTTGTTCTTGGGCAGACTCGGTCTAGGGGTTGATGCCTTCTCGTCCACCCTCCTCCCCGCTTTTGCTTTGCACCTCGCTTAGCATTCTGCACGGTCAGCAACCCTTCTTTCTACGTTTACGGTCGGCGTTGCGGTATCCGGACTTCTTACGGAAGTACCTCTTCGTCTCGCGAGCCTATACCTTTGATGGGGAACGCTTTGGTCAGTAACATCTCAGTCTCGTCTTTCGTTTTGGCTTTGGAAAACGTTCGGCTATGGCCTGCTAGTCTTCTGTTTCTAGCGAGTTGGCTACCCTCCCTCCTCCTATCTCGGTTTCGTCTGATTGCTCCGTCATAGCTACAACCCTCCCCTAGCTGGCACCTCACTGCCTACCTTCTATCCTTTCCCGCGGCCTCCTCAACGGTTCGCAGCCCTGGGCTAAGCCCAGGCGTGGTATTGCACTACCTCCGTGCTCGGTGCCGGATTCTTGGGTGGGTGTAATTGATTGCCGTCGTCCTTGTTCGGACATTAGGCTTCCCCTCGGCCAGGTCGCTTAACCCGGAGGTTAAGATTGTTTCCGAAGTGTTGAGGTATTCGTCTGTTGGATCTACTATTATTTCCTGTGTTGACGAGGAGATTATGGCCAGAGGTTTTCCTGTTGTTTCCTGCTTTCATGTCGGGTGGTTTCCGGCTTCTGATCTTGAGGAGCTAGGCCGGCTGTGGCAGCTCAGTTTCTTTTAGTAGGAGGGTTCTGTCTTATGTGCGAGATGTGCGGTTGGTCTCATACCAGAGGGACTTAGGCTGATGGCTTTTTCCTCTGGCGCCGGTGTGGATGGGGGTTTTTCTTGGCCATATCTAACGATGCATGTCTGGTTGTACCCGTAGAAAACAATGCAAAACTGATTTTAAAAAATAAGTAAAAAAAATGAAAAAAAAAAAACCTTCGAGTAGTTAGTTTTGATGAACTATTTCCTCTACACACCCGGCGATTGAGATCTCAACACCAGAGAATCATCGTGGGATCCTCCACCACCCACCCTCCCCATCACCCTTTCTGGCCCTTATCCTGATCTTGCCCTGGGGAAGCATGTTTCTAGGGGCCGATGCGTGGTTGCCTTTTATCTCCCCCTCTTCTAGTCTTTGCTTTACCTCGCTTAGCAAAACACACGGTCGGCAACCCTCCTTTCTACGTTTACGGTCGGCGTTACGGTGTCCGGACTCTGGCGAGAGTACCTTTTTGCCTCAAGAGCTCAACCCTTGATGGGGAAAGCCTCGGTTAGTAACATCTCGGTTCCCGTCTTTCACGTCGTCTTCGATAATCGCTCGGCTATGGCCTGTTTGCTGCTTGTGTCTAGCGAGCTGGCTACCCACCGTCTTCCTCCTTGTTAGGCACATTGGAAGCCCATGTATGGAATACTGGAATACAGCACACAGACCTCCAAAGCGCACAGACCTCAAAAATATGGCCATCATACTCCTGCAGCCCAGACGTTGGAGCACTACGTTTGTTGCCGCACCGGTGGTAGTTGTACTCGCACTCAAGAATGTCCCTCCAGGGACCACTCGCAATAACACCATATACTTCGCGGCCGTCCATCCGACCGGATGCTGTTCGCAGGATATATGAGAAGAGAACCTAGCGAAAATTATGCAAGTGGTTCGGATGAAATCGGCCGATGTCGCATAAAGTTAAAGGCCTCCAAAGTTATGAGAGCTGAGGGAAACAAAAGAGTGAACGCTTAGGCGAAGTGTTCCCATGAGGAAATTAAACACTAGAACGCATAGTGGAGACCAATGGTCCCACTCAGAGTCAGTCAGTAAGGGAGAGGCATTGCGCGCAATTAGCCATAGGTGCGATTTCAAGCAAGAGTCATCCCGAAACCTGATGCGCATGTAGCCTAAGACCTCATACACATTGAATGGTCTGATGACCAAGGAGTTGGCCACTCCTTACATGGCTCGGTGAAGAAAGTTACAACGCTAGCACCTATTGGGCTACGAGAACTCTGCACACCTATCGTTGAGGAGAATGACACACCCTCACGATTAGATGAATAGTGTATATCTTCATAATGCTAAGCAAGTAGTTGAACAGTTGTCAGGGTCAGAGAGTGTTCGCACTTTTTAGTTAGCAGATATTAGTTAGCCCGCGAACACTCAGACGCGGAATATAAATATCGAAGTGCCTCCCTTGCTACAAGAAATCATCAAGCACTGGAGAAGAGATCTTATCAATATAAAAAGTTACCACGCTATAAATCTTTATCTTACTCGATTAACTTTTTTATATATCAAATTACTTTTCACGAGAGTTAGTTACCCACGAGCCTTCTTAGACAAATCTCCGAAGATACCTACTCAGGCTTAGTTCGATAACATAGTCCCACTATCGGCTGCCCCTAACACTCCTCCCGGTTTCGTCCAGTGGCCTTGTTACAGCCATCCCCACTCACTGGCCGGCCTGTCGGCCGGTTCGCAATACTCCTCCCGCCCTTTGCAGCTTACGGGGGCACACCTCAGTTCGGTCGATTATCGTATTGCACTGTCTCGGTTATCGGTCTTCGGGCTTTAGGACAGTTGTAATGTCCTGCACGGCCTTTGCTTTATGGCTATTGTGGGCCCCTCGGGCTGTCAATCGCTTTGGGGTTTATCTATGTTTGCTACTGGGATATCAATTTGGTTTCTTTTGTTTGGCTTGGCAGAATGTTTGGCGTCAGTGGGGGGTGTGCGGGTTGCTGGTTTTCCTGTTGTCTCCTGCTTGTCTTTCGAGAGTATTTTGTATTTTCTTAGGGCGAGATCGTGCGGTTGGTCCCGGACCATAGGGACTTGGGGCGATGGCTTTTTCCAGTGTTCTCGGTGGGGTTGGGGCTTGTCTTTACCATAGCTTTTACCGCTGTATGTAGTCTTTGAGCCTAAGTAGTTGAAATCAAAGCACCTGATATAAAAAAAATAAAAAAAAAAAGGTCGAATAGTTAGTTCCTCACGCAACCATCTAAGTACTTTCTTACACTATCAATTCAAGTTATCTTTACTATCACAATTCCCGGCGAATAAAGAGAAGTGTCTCTTATCGAGTTCCCGACTACACAATAGTAGCAAGAGTGTTCGGCTATCAAAGTAGTGCAGAGGAGTCTTGGAGTTGTTACCTGCTGCAAGTATCGCCTGGAGGGAAGGATCGTTACAGCAGGCTGGACTTACTGACAGATTGCCAAGAACCAGAACCTCAGTCTCGGCACTGTCTTCAACATCTGTTAAACCCCATCCACTTCCAAAAATCCCAAGGGAAGGGAGTTTTCCCTTGACACTCCTACGCACCACCGACTGGTAGCTACAGCTACCATGAGTGCTGCTTGTCGAAGAATGCAACTTACCGAAGTTGCTGAGACTTGTGGCATCCAAGCTTGTGAAAGAACCCTCCAGAGAGCCTTCTGAATGGAATGCTATACCCGGAGAGTTGCTCGTAAAAAGACTTTCCTCGACGAGCGAAAAAGAGGAGTACGGTTAGCCTTCGCAATTGCACACCACAATTGGACACAGGAGGAATGGCGTCAGGTTATTTGGACTGACGAGTGTTATGTATGGCTTTCAGGCCATACAAGTCGGGTTTGGGTAACCCAACACCCTGGGGAGGAGTATCAAGATGATTGTCTTCTCCCTAAATTCCCTAAACAGAATAAGATAATGGTATGGGGTGAGATTTTGAGGGGGAAAAAATGCACTCTGGTTCTCTGGGATAAGGACTGGGGCACCATAACATCCAAACGTTATGTTGACAATGTCCTTGTCCCGGCACTTCATTCATTTTGGGAGCAAGAGAGTGAGCATACTGCTTATCCTCTCTGGCTTATGGAAGATGGAGCTTTAGCTGACTAGGAACACCATACCCAGCGGCTCCTGGAGCAGTATGTTATACAGAAACTCAACTGGCCACCTGCATCTCCAGATCTCAACCCGATTGAGAAAGTTTGGTTTATTTTAAAAGATAAACTAAATAAGCGGCATCTAAGGCCAGACGGGTTGGAGGGAATGGGACAGGCAATATAGGAGGAATGGGATGCAATTTCAGAGGATCATCTTCTAACCTTTGTCAATTCTATGCCTCAAAGAATACCGGCCGTTATTGCTGCTTCAGGAGGACACACTCGCTGGTGAACTTCATATTTTTAATTTTTAATTTTTGTATCTATCCTTATTTTTAATTATTCTTAATACATAATGCTTAATATTTTTTTTTTTTATTTATTTTTTTCTTCAATTAATGTGAAGAGTATCCTTTTTCGTCTTATTCCCCCTTTTTTTGATTACTTTTATGCTAACTACGTTTGCTATTTACAAGGGTGATACAGTGTCCTTGGCGAAGGATTTTCGGCCCGGGAACCCACCGATGTTCAGTCCGTTCATGCCAGGGACTTTTAGAGATCGGGATTTGGCATTTTCTTGGCCCCGGTTTGAGGTCCTTTGCGCTGTGCCCCATCCCCTGATCCCCAACGGAAAAATGGAGATTCAAAAAAAAAAGAAGGAAAACAAGGAAAACCATTAATCCATTGCCGGTAATCGTTGGAACCACCAAAGTCAAGTCAAGCCAAAAAAAGCAAATGATATGATACGTTACCAAACATCATCCATCCGCCTCCAATGCACGAACGACCCTTTAAAGCTTAGTCCATTGGAACATCGTCACCCTATCGTTGGATATGATAGACGCTCTCCTATGATCTGTTCCAACTATCCCAAGGAAAAGAGGCAGCGGTGCCGCAGGAAAGCGTGAATTAGGGCTTTTCCGCCCATTTTTTTCTCTCGCCAAAAACGCAAGCATGATTAGACCGCTCCACTCCACCTCGTGCCGATGAGCCCAGTTGACGTTTGATCGGATGCGCGGGGAAGAGGGGAAGGCGACTCGTTATCATACCGAATAGAATGTCTCGCAGGGAAGAAGGAAGGAAGGAAAGGACATGATTACCTACCACCAGACTGCCCTACCTCCCTCGGGAGCCAAGCGAAGCAAAGGGACGAAATGGTGGGTGGGTGGGATGGGCGGATGGGTCTGATCGCGAGCCACAAATGAGACCGTGCATGGTTCGTGGGTTGGTTGTGGGTGGATGGATTAAGGGTTTGGGAGGGTTTGAACCGAAGGGTTCTCTGGATGCCGCTTTGTTTGGGATTGGAGATGATGGGCTCACACAGAGGGCCGTTTGGGCGCAAGCTGAGCAATGAGTGTGGTCGCGGGTTTTACATTTTTTTTTTGCCGTGTCGGATTTCGATTTCGATTTTTGGAATTTGCCATTGTTTAGATTTTACCCGTGAAGTTACTCTACTCCTGATAAATGAGCCAGATATTCGGACCATGGAATACGGGAGAGGTATCGCTCCATCATTCTCCGTGGCCGGATACGAGGGCCAAAGTTCTTGACAATTGTCCTGCTCCGCTCCACACTCCATCACAGCAGGGCCCTTCCTTCCTCCGTCTCGCTCGAAATACCAACAGCGCCACCATTGATCGCGTGGTCTCATCCAGCTGTTCTATCTCTGGCTCAAGCAGGTTTACCCTATGAAAAATGAAAAAAAAGAAAGGAAAGAAAAAAAAGTGACGGACAAGTTTTTTGCACGATCTTCACAGCATGGGATCTCGACCGTATTTACAAGTGTTCCTTAATCCGATAGCAGGTTGGAAATAACAAAGCCTTCTATTATATTTATTTGTTTATTGAATTTAAATCAGGAGGTTGTGGGGCCCCTCTTTATTTATATTCTATTATACGTTAGCTCACCTTGCTGTATTCTGCTGTACGCCACAGCCAAAGGTAGCTCATCGATTCTCTATTACCGTGACTCTGCGCCAAGCCTTGGCACCCTTTTTTGGAATCACGACTGTCGTACAGACCTGTGATTGGGGAGGGCCAATTCTTGGCTCGCAGATGCGGGCAAGCCAAAGCAATAAATACTTCTACCGGGACGGCAATAAACAATCTGCCTGCACAAGTGCTAGGGAGATGTTTTCGTGCAAGGCGGGGGTTATTTTGCTGGTAAACCATCCCTGGCGCTCGTGCAATATCTATCTATCGATGCTAAATCCTGAAACACAAGCAAGGACCGTTGTGCGAGCAGCGCGAGCATTTTTTCTCTTTTACACTGCAATTGTGAATGAGAAAAAGTAACTTAAGGCCTTGCCTGATTCGCCTTGGGATGTGTGTTTTTGGCCGGTCGGTCAACCCCCATCCATCCGCTCATCCACCCTGCAACAAGAACACAAATGGTTCACAAGTATGCCTGAAAAAGCTTGGCTCACACAGCCAAAGTGGATCCTCCCCCCCCTCCTTGCCAACAATATTCAAACTCGACGCATCCTCACACAAACGCTCCCGCCCAATGGTTGCAAGGAAGTTAGGTTAATCCTTGGAAGGATTGGGAGAGAGTGGGTAAAAAGAGGTTAAAATAGAGAGGCCATTTAATTTTCAACTGCCGGTGGTGCCTGGAAGGTAGAATGGAAGCACTAGCACTGGTGCAATAAATTGGGCTGGCTGACCTTTGCTGCTAGACCTAGGCCCAGCAGCAGGAGCAGGGAGCGGAATGCTCGAGTACAGTGCAGCGCCTGGGGCAATGATGGGCCTCAGTTGCAGGTTAATACGGTTCTTTGCTGTGCGGTATTGTATTAGAGAACTTGTTATGGGAGTTCGTACCAAGCGCGAGAATTCTCGTTTAAATGGGTTCGCTTTGCTGGATGATTGAATACCGGTAAATCCTGTGCGATACAGTAGCGCTTAGGACCGTTTTGCCGGTTCTACCAAACTGTACCCTGCGAAAAGAGGAACATTGTGTCCACAGCGCTCGAGTCAGCAGGGAACGTGAAGGACAACCTCTTCTTTTTTCTTCTTTCTTTCTTTTTTCACTTCTTTTTTCACCGTCTTTTTTTCTTTATTCTTTTTTTTCTCTCTATCTCCTCATTTTGTGTTCAACAAGAGCTGGTGGGAAAAAGAAATGTTTACTGGGACAGTAAGGATTACAGGTGCTTGTGCTCGTACAGTACACGTACTTGCAAATACTTGGAAGGAATCGGCAACTTTGGTTACCGAATTAGGGGTACAAGAAGCGCCGAGGTTGGTCTTTTCCCATCTCAAGAACGAGGAATATGGTGCGAGAGACAGAACTTTGGGCGTTGGGATTTTTTCCTAATCTTTGAACTTCCCTTTCTTATTTTGATGCCCTTTTTCCCGTTTAACGGGGAGGGGGTAAGGATAGACTATTGATGTTGGAGGCAAGTTGATGTTCATGTTCCGTTGCCACTCTTGTTCGGGTTATGGTTGCGGTACCCTATGACGAAGCTTTTCTAGGCTACCAAACGAGGTGGTGGTCGGTCAATTGTTTTGTGGCGTAGATGGGAGGCCAATAGTTTTTTTATCATTATTTTATTTTCATTTTTGTTCGCGTATGATATGGGGAAAGTCAGGAAGGATGGATGGCTCACGAAAAACGTGCAATTTTCCACGATAAATGAAGGGAGGGAGGCAGAGCCAAAATGCTGTGCCAGGAGCCCAATCGGTAAATTTGAATCGCCTGGGACAGGCAGGCGAGAAAAAAAAAAAGGAAAAAAAAAAAGGAAAAAGGAAAAAAGCAGTGACAGCCAGCCAGAAAAGGAGCCCGGACACCCACCCCAAGCCTTCAGCAACTGGTGACCAGTGACCACAGTTACCACACGAAGGGCTCAGTGAAAACGGGTCAGACCTTTACAAGGAATTGCTCGACGGAAAGAGAAGGCCAACCCCCACCACGAACCACACACCAAGGTCCCACCCACCCAGATGCACTTGAAAACGCCAAGCTCCAATCAGGGAGGGTATGCTGGTCCCCATCCCACGCTCTGGGACTGGGATCTCTGGCAGTCTTCTTCTTGCCGGTTTCTGATGCACCTCGCTAGTTGTTTAATATTTGCCTCCTTTGATGATGTGAACTCCGTTGTGTGGTATGGGGGCGGTGGAGTGAGAAGGGAGTTGGAGAGGCGGAGAGAGAGGGAGGGAAGGGATTGAGCAAAATACTCGAATAGAAATTGGAGAGCGAGCCTGTAGTTGTGCGAGGGTGAGACTTGGTGTGTGTGATATGAGGAGTTGGTTGGTTCAATTCTACTGTAGTTCTTTGCGCCGGTAGCCAGCTGGACCTGGAATTATCGTGCTTGTGCTTGGTTGTACTCGTACTGTTGTCTCATTCTTTCATTCTTTTTTTTTTTTTTGCGGACATGAGGAGCAGAAGCAGGAGCAGAAGCAGCAGCGGGCAGAGCAGTAAGAAGAGGAGTGAGATACACTCCACACATATCTGGGGCCAACTGTTGGTGGAGCAGTGAAAGCAATGAGTTACAAAAACAGAAGAAGGCAGCTGGGAGAGGAGCGATATCCGCCTTTGCTGTTTCCGTGTGAAAAATATGTAAGAGTAATTGCCGTACCAAGTCTGCCCAGTGCACATTTGGACTGGACGGTCTAGGGGTTAGCCGCAGTTAACATTTGATGTGGTATGGTGGAGAGTATGGAGAAGCAGAAGAAGCAAGCCTCTCACTCACTCACTCACTCCCACCCACATTTCCAGGTCCCTCTGTGATCCTCGCCTCTCATCTCGCCCACTTCTTACTGCCACACACACCCCCTTCCTGTCCTCCTACTGCCCATCCGCTGCCGTCTGCATCAGTCCTCTCCCGACTCCAAC
>QOVD01003164.1:0-18868 GCA_003521225.1 Tuber microsphaerosporum | reverse complement strand
GTTTGGGTAGTAGGTGGTGTATACCACGATTGGTACCCCACATTCATATCTTAGAAATACACCTCTTGGGGGAGCCTATTTGGCAGTGGTGTCATGGGCTAGCTTGATGCATGGACGGGGGGTGAAGTGATCAACGGCTTGCGGTGGTTCAATTTTCTTTTACAAACCCAAATTTCCCGAGACTGGATCCACCAGATATCACTCGTCCTAGATTTGCGCGGAAGCGTACGGTTAAATAAGATACGGAGTTTTGGGACAATTGAAAAGGTTTAATTAGGTTGAGGGGGGCTCGCGGTCAGTATTCGTGAGATTATTTACCAGGCCTCACAAGTCGCAATCTTGTTGCTGGCATTGTGTCTCTCGCGCCATGTTGCGATTCAACTTAGAATCTCATTAATCTATTACGACAAACTGGGCCCTAGACTAGACCGCTACAGGATTTCTGCGCCCGCCACTTTATGCAAATAGGGCATGGCAATTTTACACCTAACGCAAGGCTGCAGTCTGATCGCTAGAATCCGGATACTGTCTTTAAATGGTCAGCTGCCATTACCCAAGACATTCACAGGAACGAAAAGAGGAAATTGATATCAAAACAAATTATCAGATGTCGCCCGGTCAAGGGCAATCTCATCAATGCCTACTGAGGCTATGAAGACCGTCGTGAGATTGTAAAAAGAGTCTCATCATGCAGAAGCGAAAGAGGGGATGAAAAGGGGGGGACATGGGACCAGAACTAACCAGTTAAACACGGGGCCAAAGCATAGGATATATCTTCCCAAGGTCCCTGATTTAGATGTTAATAGGTAGACATCAAACTGGATGCGTATCAGGTAGATATGTAAGAGACCGGGTCAGACATTCCGGTTCTCGTCTGTGCGGAAAACCGCTCGGACATATGCTTGTCTTTTGTTTGGAAATATCATCATTTGGAGTGAGGGCAGGTAAAAGCGCAAGTAGCCTTACATTAGGAAGATGCCCTGGGTGCTCTGATAGATGTTATTCCATACGCGGTCTGGGTTTCTGTATTCCTGGAGAAAGTTAGCAGAAAGTTTCCATGCACTTTGAATCAAATTGATTGCGATGAAGGGTCATGCTCAGATATTGCATGAATGGTTATTAAAATGATGTTTCGTCATCGGGAAAAACCCGGATAGGACTCGTCATCTAAATTGGGTATCATCATTGAAGGTGGGGGTAGGGGGAACAAAAGCGAAGTATGGGATAAGTAAACACCTTATTCATAGTGGTCGCTTCTTTATAATGACACCGCTGGGGAAGACTATCGTTAAACAGTTAGTGTCAACACAGAGAAATGTTGGTGAAAACACTGGTAGTAACACGAGACCGAGCTCGGATCAGTTGGGCAGGGTTTCTGAGGCCCCACCACGAAGTGCTTATCGAATCATTGTAATTCAGAGACCAGTGCTCTTGTGCAAATCATCATATGCATCGGTTCCGCTGAAGGGAAAGTGTGGTGAGGGAAAAAATGCAATACCTTTATCGAGTTGGCGGTAATCTGATTGGGCCATGTCAGCACATATCGATCAACCCGGTAGAATTGATTATTGACGGTGGGAGATGGTGGGTAAGCTCAGAAACAGCCATTTTGTGTCTGCACCGCACGAAGTACTTGGACGGTAATTTCCAGCGTATGTAATACGACAAATTGATCATCTTTGCTCGGGGCGGGGGAGGGATAATGGGAGGGTATAATTACCACCGTGATTACTGCCTATCGGTCGATGGTACGATGTGCATCGTTCATTTTCGAGGCTTTGAAAGAGCCGGTGAAAATTTTCAGCAATGAAAGCTGGGAACTCGGTTAGTAGTGAACAAAGGCCCGTTTGTGTACATCCAAAAAGATAAAAGCCAATTCCAAGTCAGCCTGACGTGCAAATTAGGTTTCATTCCCCCTCTGTGAGGAAGTCAAAGACTCTAGTTTCGCGGTTGTACAAATCATCATGTTAAGGGAGGAAGAGGGAAGAAGAGAATATAAAGACTAAACCAACCTATCAATTGGCACGTATGTTGAGGACGTGTTTGTGTAGCTGTGCGGTTTTCGTGTGGGTTGATGTAAGGTAGGTTAGTGATTGAAGAAATTTGATGGAGAGAAGGGGGAGGAAAAAAAACTTTTTCATCAAAATAAGGTGCCAAGGCATTAGCGATGGTGGTCACGTTTTTAGCCGCAGCCCAGTGCCATTGTCCACCGCGCTCCAGTGCCATGCAGGTATGATTCGTGCTTGTGGGTCCGAAGACTTTAGGGTTAAGGGTTTCACCCCATCCCGCGGAATGCGAACAGCGGTTAAATCCAACCCACCATTCCACCTCATGCGGCTCTATCTCGCATGGCAATTACCAGTATCATACTGGTAGCCTCAAAGGCCGGAATAACTCGTGAACCTCGGCAGCCACTCGTATTGATCCGGACTGGGCGGGCGAAGTCGGAAGGGTGATAATATGGTTGAGTTCGCGTGCTTACCTTTGGAGGTTCGACGGTAGCTAAAGAGAATATTTTGGGAAGGAGAGTTTCGGCATTTAAACTAACTCTACAATAATAGAAAAAGACAACCTCAGGGTCTATCCATGGATTGGGCTATTAGGGTCTCCCCGTGGGGACTTGAGTTTGGCTGGCATCTTTTGCTTTGACGCTTTGTGGTTGCAGTAGATGCACGTGGCGCTGGCGGTGATCATGGGCCAACTCCATATGGACCAAAGGCCCCCACTGCTACTGGTGCCGAGACGTCACGAGCTCCTTCCATACTTCTGACAAACCATTTCCACTTCCTAATAGCAAAAGGAAAGAAGAGCAGAATCTGGATCATTGCGATACCGGAAGAAGTCGAATAATTGTGCCTCGCGCTGGGGCGTTGGAGTTGCCTTTGCTGGTAGGGATCCGGCACTTTTTTTTTTTTTTGTCCTGGGCTGGGGCTGGGGCTGGGGGGTCAGTTTTTGCAATGTTTTCACCCCTCTGTCCAAGAGAGGGAATTTTGGACGGCTGAGCGCGAGCCCCAATTGCCGTTCTTACGGTACCGGTAGAGCAATGCATTGGGGCCCTCATCTCTTCGGTTATGAACGGGCAGGAGCTCTTGCAGTTCTCCGGCAGCTTTGATGGTGGGTAAGAGAAACATCGCGGGGAAGCAGCGCCAGAGGAGAGATGAATGAGAGACCAGTGGGTACCGGTATGGGTATATTCATTGCCTAGCTCGGTAGTCGCAGCAGTTCGAGACGAGGGATTGGCTGATGCTCATTCTCTTCGTTCACTGCAATCATTCCCCCTAGTTTTATGCTTCCGAGCTTAAATAGCCCGGGAGGGTAGGGTAGCAAACTTGCTTATCCTGCCCTATTTTCTCTCCCTTTCTTTCTCCCTTCATCCCTTTCTTCTTTCCTGCCTTCGTAAATACTATTCCCTTCTCTTCTAAATAAGTCCCGGTCATCTACAAATATGTCTTCTACCGGAAATGGAAGTGGTCACCATGGCGACTCTGAGGTGAAGACCGACATTATCACTCTCACTCGCTTCCTTACGGAGGAACAGCACAGACTTGGTCCACATGCCACTGGTGACTTTACGTTCGTTGTCCTGGTTTCTTCGACTGACGGACTGTGGTTAATCATCATTGAAATAGATTGCTATGTCATGCTCTCCAGTTCTCATTTAAGAGTATTGCGTACGGCACTCCCGAGAATTTCTGCTGATCACCAACTAACACTTCTCTCTTTGTTTTACAGTTACTACATTCGACGAGCCACCTTGATTAATGTAAGGCCTTCCATTTCGTCTCCTACCAAGTTTGCAAACTCACATGCGTAGCTTATCGGTCTTGCCGGCTCCTCCAACATGACTGGGGACGACCAGAAGAAGCTTGATGTAATCGGTAACGAGATCTTCGTCAATACCATGCGTGGTTGCGGGAAAGTCAAGGTATTAGTTTCCGAAGAGGAAGAAGAAGCCATCATTTTCCCCGGCCATGGTAAATATGCCGTAGTCTGTGACCCCATTGATGGGTCATCCAATCTCGACGCTGGTGTATCTGTCGGTACTATTTTCGGTATCTTCAAACTCGATGATGGCGCAGAGGGCAAGGCGGAGGACATGCTCAAGCCTGGAACCGAATTGGTAGCTTCCGGATTCACCATGTATGGTGCTAGTGCCAATTTGGTCCTTACCATGAAGGGTGGCTCGGTCAATGGGTTTACATTAGACACTGCCCTTGGTGAATTCATCCTGACGCATCCTGATGTTGGTCTCTTTATAGCTCTTCCTTCTGGTCATAGAGTGCGCGCTGAATATGAATAGATGAGAATTCCGAAATCAAAGGGAATTTACTCGGTCAATGAAGGAAACTCCCTTTACTGGACTGAGCCTTGCAAGGCTTACTTCGAGAGCATCAAGTACCCCAAAGAGCCCGGCGCAAAGCCGTATTCTGCTCGTTACATCGGATCCATGGTCGCAGATGCCTACAGGACCCTCTGTTACGGGGGGCTCTTCGCCTACCCCGCCGACAAGAAGAGTCCTAAGGGCAAGCTTAGGATCCTGTACGAGTGCGCGCCCATGGCTCTGGTCATGGAGAATGGTGCGTAGCTTGGTTCGGCTCCCCCCTGAGACATACCAAATGCTAACCATGGCCGCGCAGCTGGAGGATTGGCTGTCACGAGTGATCAGAGAAGGATGCTGGAGGTGGTGCCCGAACACATCCACGACCGTTCTGGAATCTTCATGGGATCGTATGACGAAGTCACCAAGGTCACAGAGGTTTTCAAGAAGCACGGTGTAGTTGCAAGATAGGATGTATTTTCTTGCTGGTCGGCAGTTTGATTGGAAAGGTGAGCTAAGGGTAACCATGTATTACGAGTATTTTAGACCTTGACGCCTAAGGTACTGGTGCCTGCGCATTAATTCATCCATTCATTCCGAGTAGCCCAATCAGCAATGCTTGTTCCATATTCAAACGTTCTTTTCTTTTCTACATATCACACCTTTCACCCACAATCTTGCGAAGACATTGTTTGTGCTTTCTTGCGCAAGAAATGATCCCCTTCTGCTTTCCTTCCATTATGCCACGACCCGCCTATCATGTAGATGTCATCCCGCGGGGAACAGTACCTATAATACCTTCTCGTCACTGTCTGTCATACCGGCAACTTGCCAATCCACCTTGGCGCCACACAAACCATCTTCTACTACCTGTGTAGTACCGTACCGATATCCTGGCCCAACCATCGGATGATGCCGGCGCGTTTTCGCAGATTTGACCTCTGCGACGTCCCATAATGCTTCTATGATAACTGTGTCCCGCCGTTTTTCTTCCTTTTCTTTTTTTCTTTTTTTCTTGAGAGGTGTGGAATAAAAACAGGTGAAGAAAATGCCTCGCGCCTCTTCTGTATAATACTCCGCTTTACGAGGGGTATGTCAGCAATGGTTCTTCGGGGTGGCTGTGTTGGATCGTATTGTATCATAACCTGGATGGGAATGCCTGGGATGGGTTCGGGGGTTGTTGGATGCATCAATTCTATCGATTGAGAGTGGTAACACAGAATAGACAACTTGGTATAATTTTTGGCATTTGTATTTTTGTTTCCCGAAGTTCGCTATGCTATGGGTAGGGTCTAATAGGTAAGGGAGGGAGGGAGAGAGAGAAGCAGGGCCTACTAAGCCGCAGCCTTGTAACGCGCCTCGGCAGCCTTCCAGTTAACCACGTCCCAGATTTTGCTAAAGTACTCGGCTTTGCGGTTTTGATATTGAAGGCTTTGGAAATGCGCTCGTTAGTGCTTCCAGTCAACAACAGAGAAGTTTTTTCATTTTTTCAAACTTGTGGGAATCCTTACTAGTAAGCATGCTCCCAAGCATCAATCCCCAACAACGGAACGTACTTGCCCACCACGGGGTCTTGATTCTACACGATTCGTTAATGGCCTCCGCCCATGCCCCCACCAGCGGAGGAATATTAAGAAAGATATGTGCACTCACAGGCATATCAATAACTTGCAGAGCCCCAGTATCCTTATCCTTAACCAACCAACCCCATCCACTGCCCTGAATTCCAGCAAGGGTAGCGTTCATCCTCTTCTTGAGATCTTCAACACTGCCATACGTGCTATTAATTGCATCGGCGAGGTTTCCGCTCGGAGGCTCTCCCCCACCGGCGCCCTTTGGCGCTAGGTTTTCCCAGAAGAGGGTATGGTTTAAGTGACCACTACTCATATATCAGCATAAGCTCAGGGGAAGAAAGAAATGTAGAGAGGAGGGAGGGTGGGCAGTTTGAACGGACCCTCCATGAAACCTCAACAGGGGTTGCAAAGAAATTTGTCCCTGGACGTCGTTTGCTGACACTGCCGATGAGTACTTGTCCTCAGCGTCGTTGAGGGAGTTGACGTATGTCTGGTGATGCTTGGAGTGGTGCAACTAATAATTTTTCCAAGTTAGCAACTCAAAACATACATTCACTCCCCCTCCTTCTTCTCCCCCCGAAGGGGGTAGGAAGGGAGGTGTACTAACCTCCATGATCTTTCCGGAAATGGCCGGCTCGAGGGCTGCATAGTCGTAGGGAAGGTCCGGGAGAGTATGCTTGTAGCGAATCGATGATGTTAGGAGGCTGCGACGGGCAATTGTGGGACGGATGATACGGAGGAGAGACATTTTGTGCGGTTTGGGGGGTTTCTAGGGGAATTGGGTGGTTTAATGAGAGTTATTAGGGGGATTCGAGGAATGGAGGGATGGAGGGGCAAGGGGGCGGGAACGACGTCATTTGATGAGTAATCAGTCACCAGATGTCACTCGGATGGATTTTGATCCGAGGAGGGACGAGTGCGGGAGTTTGATGGGTCTACGGAGTCAGTGGGGCTCCCCTGATTTTTTTATCTGTGTGTGGCCTCTCCCCTCCCTACCCGAAACGATACCTGGGAGGGTCTTTGGCCCGCTCTACGGCGATTGGGTTGAGTCTTGCATTGACGTGGGTGTTTACGTAGAAAGTAAAACAACCTGTTCCAAATTTTATATGAACATGATGCTAGGTTTTCTCTACTATTGCAATTCTAGCAACTCAACCACAAAGCTCTGTGCACGGGCATCGCCATCATATAAACTCAGTTAATAAAAAAAACTACTGGTATTAAGGACTCTCGAGTAGCTATGGTTTCATCCTTTAATGATCCTAATCGATTTCAATGGTGTCAAGCATACGGATGCTCCTTTCTTTTTTGGGGGAGGATAACTCGTAAGATACAAGCAAACCAGCCGGGGATAAGCGCAACCGCAACACCGGAGTTGGCGGGTGGAGGTAATTTTTCACGGTTGGAAACCGAATGACAACTAACAAGCAAAACCTGGCGGTGGCTCTAGAGCGATTGTGGTGGAGCTTTGGAGGTGGAGATATACCCTTGCAGGGGCATTGTAAAACGGTTTTAATTCGATAAGTTCAGCTCCCCTGTTCTGCAAGCGCCCTATGAGAACTCGATCGGCCGGCTTTAAGTAACTCGGATATCACTGTATGCAAGAATTCACCGGGTCCAGGGCACCGGTATTCGTCCCTAAATCAATCTGCATCGGTGTCATGCTTAGTCGTCTAATTTTCAAAGGTTAGCCACATATTTTTGAGTACCGTGAAGAGTGCTAGAGATACCATCCAAGCCATATCTTAGAAAACGACTTAAGGGTTCGGAAGAGCCTCTGGTCGGTTGTGCTTGCCCGGGGATTTGTCATCATAGTATTTATAATATAATACCCCAATGATCACTGCGGTCTGGGCACCGTATGGGAATACAATACACTCAGCAAATGACTTATTCGAAAAAAACGAACGTAATCAAAACCATGGTTTACTTACAAATACGAGCCTAGCCTTCTATGTGCACCTGGAATAGTGGTTTTTTTTGGCGGTCTATGAGTACCATGCGGCGGTCGTACAGAAGTGCCTGGAGAATATGCACAGTAAGGTACTTGTAATGGGGTTTATACGAAGTTTTTGTTTATGCAATAGGTGGGATATATGCAGTAGCGATAGTGTGGCTTTAATGATATGAGGGGCTGAAGAGTGGAGTTATGTATGTTTTTCTTTTTTTTTTTTGTCAAATCCTTCAATTGTTTAAGGGTACAATTTCTGTATACAACCGGTAGGTTACGACATAAAAACCCAAATCAAAACTAGAACAAATGAAAACCACACTATAACAATAACAAACCATACATAACTCAAACAAACGTGGCCCTTAGGCTGAAACCTTCCTCCCATAATCTCCTAACTATGAAAGTAACTGCAACATTCTGGTGTGGGGTGATTCCCCCACAACCGGGAAATTAATCCTATTCTCGGAAACAACATTAAGAAATTTCTCCAAGGCCTCTTTTCCTTCCTTGTTGGGCTTGAAAATAACTGCTTCTGTGTGGAACTCCCTCAATTCTTCCCCCACCCTGCGCCATGTCAAGTCCAGGACCGGACATTTTCTGAAAATGTGGTTGATTGTCTCTTCCTCAAGGTCACACCTTTTGCACACCCTGTTCTCTTGGGAAGACTTCCAGTCTGCCTGACCGGCTAGGTAGCTCTTCCCTGCTTTCATTTGATGTACCCTCCCGGCCAGAAACTTCGGTTTGTGTATGTAGTTCCAGCAGGTTTGATACAGTGGTCTCCATGGGTAGTAAGGAGGGTAAAGAAGAGTGGAGTGATGTACAACCTGTTCTATTATAGTAAGGTGCGCTATCAGCCTAGCAAGCTATCGACCTAAGTGCTTGTCGCCAATAAAACTTCAAACGAATCTCCACATAGACTAGTATTCTGCTAAAACTTGCGCATGGTTTACATTGAGGTGGGAGACATCACACTTCTCTGATAGGTTGGCAGGTAGCACGCTCACATTTGGGGATATTAGTATCTCGTAGGCATTGCTGCCCCTGCCGAACCTACAAATACGACTCATCCAATCTATCGCGCTGCTTTTCTTGCAAGGCTACCGGTTTTTCGAGATAATACGAGCGCAGCGCCAGAAGTGCGAGTAATCGGTTGGTTTGCTCATTGGTCTTCTTGTGGCCCTCATCCCACATGATCGCGGGAGCTTGATATCGTAGCTTTGGAAACGCGAACCTACGATCTCAGGGTTCACACTCTGTCCCTTGGCCCCCGGTGATGACGTAGAAATTGAGCGTTATTTTAGTGGCGCTCGCGGGGCACTCGAGTACAGTACGGATCGGTAGGGCACTTCCAAGTGCTGTTTCAGAATACTCAACTACCGTACTCGTACTTGCATGCTCGAGTAGATAAGGGCCAAAGATTAAAAAAGCGGAGAATAGGAAAAGTTGTAGGGTGCTTTGTCTCAGTAGATAGCCTCCCAGGCTACCTAGACACACTTTCGCTCGGGCGACTAAGGTCAAATCGAAAACTTTACTGAAGTGGTTTCCTTGGGTGGGCTATTGTGATGCCTAGTTTGACTTACTGGAAGTTTGTTTCTCTGTATGTGGGGTTGGGAGGGGTGCGGGTAGGTGGGGCCACTCTACTGGATGGCCGTGGCCTGGGGGGTAAGCTCGGAGGGAGAATCGAAGGCTCTACTAGGTAATGACAGGCCTCCTAGAAACTTCCCTATGGTAGATAATGGAAATACAGGCCAATAGATAATCGCTCGCCTTCTCATAAAAAACCCACTCATTGGCAGCTATCCGGGCGGGGAGAGGGACACCTGTGGCCGGGGAGCCTATATTCCAGCGTAAGACCCCCCGCGGCGTTTCTGCGCCCCACTAGCAATGCGCTGGTTTCGGAGGACTCTGAAAAAGTAGAGACGACACAAAGAGGGCTCGACAGGCTAGGTAGAGAAAGGCCCAATGAGACCCGATTAAGCACAAGTATAGCTACGAGTCACAATTACGGCAGATCATCATGAACGGCAAACATTCCTCCTGTACTTCAGTCCACCGCTAGACCGTATTTAAATTCAGATGACTTTTTTATATAAGAAAACTACTCTCTTCACAATTGAAAAGCCCCCATAATCCAACACTCAACCAGGTCCTCAAAGCTCCAGAACTCAAAAACCCCCTGACTTAATAACAACAATAATGGTCTTCTCCCCGAGCATCTGCCTCATCCTCCTAGCCGCCGCTCCCGCGTCCTCCGACTCCTAACCACCACGACTCCACCTCCGCCCTCGTCACGCGCAACTACTCCACCAGCGGCGCTGAGATATGTTACTGCATCTAGCCCTCCCGCTAGAGCACCGGTATCCACAGCAAAGCAGTGCTACGCCAATGAGGCCTCCACCGCAGCGGAACAAAACTCCCCCGCAAACACTCTGCACAACGGAAAAAGGCGGCGCCTTCCGCCACTACTACTAAAGCGTCCGCGCGACAGTCGGCATTGGCAAAAATACCGCGAAGGCTTTCTAAAGGTGATTAGATGACTTCAGTCCGGGAATAGTGCCTTTAAATATGCATGACAGATGGCTGCCAGGCCCACACTCTCATGGACCTCCTTCCCCTCCCCCCCTCCAATCAGAGGCTTTCTTAGCTATATCCGAAGCCATCCGCTTTCCCGCTCGCGCATTCAAACCGAGAGTGCAAACCGGAAGTAGAAACCAAAACCCAGAACGCAAAATCTAACGAGTGATCTTCCGTGAATACCCTCTTTTTTTTTTAAAAAAAAAAGGTTAAGGTCTCCAATGCCACGGCTATTCATGTTTTAACCCTCCAACGCCACAGCGTCTCTCCAATGCCACAACATCTTATAAGATCGAACGATGATCTGATAACCAAATAACCTTTTTTCTTTTTATGGTGCTAGATCTATGATACGGGAAAGTAAGCATGGTGAAAAGAAACTTTGCTGCTAGGAGTGAGGTTGAGAGCAAGTACCCCCCGATTGTGAGATTATTCCGATTGCAAATTATGTGGAACCTCCACCTACTCGTCCGCCCGGGGGACGCCCACGCAAAGATAGAATTTGGGTTGGTGAGGTAAGGCAACAGCAACTTTTGGTAAACCGAGTTGATACCCTTCCTGATTATCTAGCTCGCTCCTAGCCTCGTTATTCTATGATGGAATTAGCCACAACTCAGCTACCTACCCTCAACCTTACTCCTAGCAGTAAATTTTCTTTCCCCCATGCTTGCTTTCCTGTATCCTAGATATAGCACTATAAAGAAAAAGAAAAGAAAAAAAACTTTATCGAATTTTATCAGACTATCGATCGATCTTATAAAATTCAGACGGCATTGGCGGGACGTTGTGGCATTGGGGGGATAAAACGTGAAAAGCCGTGGTATTGGAGACCTTAACAGATATATATTTTACATCATAATTTTTTGATCAGTATAATATATATGCCATTTTCAAATGTTATTGCAATATATTTGCATTGGTACGTGCCGAACAAAGTCTAGAATTTAAAATCCTAAACTCTCTAGGAGATCGCTATGCGAGCGTAGTAGATCTTGACAGGGTTTGACCCCGTACTGGAATCAAGTTTCGCTAGAAACCCCTCGATATTGCTATGATTCTCCTATTCTTCCGTCATCCATAATAGACGCAAGGGCCAAGCAGTTGCTGGTGGGTATGGGAGGCTGGGATTCTAGTGCAAAAGGTGAAAGAAAATAAGGTATAATACAGTATTATACTGGGGGACGGATCTATATGTATGGAAAAAGGGGAAACTTTGAAAGCGGTAACGTATCAAGCCACAATCCTGAGCATCCAGATATAATACGTCACCCTCTACTAAACCATGAGAAGAAAGGAATTGGGGATGTAAACGTCCCTATGATACAAAACATAATGGTTTCATGCACCAAGCCCATATCTAAAATGAAATGAAATAGAAGATTGGGGTTTAGGAAAAACAGAAAGGAAAGAAAGAGCCGGAGAGGGAGAGTGGGGGGATTGTAGGAAGACATTAGGAGACAGCAAGGGGCGACGGGGAGAGGGTGGAACCTGGGCTGATAACGGGTATGTAGAGTGAAATTGCAGTGGAAAGGATATATGCAAGTGTGAGCAGAGAGATAATCGACGATAATCTCAGTCTAGCGCTCTGAGCTTAATCAAGGGCAGACGGTGGAGTTTTCCGAGGCTGGGAGAGTGCTATAATCTTCCTATGCCTGAACACAGAAGCGACCCTCAGGATGTTATACAATTGTTGTCTGGTTTGTCGGGATTGACAGCGCGCCGTGCACGTAGCAGTCTCACCACCCCCTCATGCCCACTGCAAGAAGCCCGCTGGAGTGGCGTTATACCATTGTTGTCTGGCTTGTCGGGATTGACATCATCCCGTGCTAGTAGTAGTCTTACCACCCCCTCATGCCCATAAAAAGAAGCCCACCGGAGTGGTGTTCGACCATGGTTGTCTGGCTTGTCGGGATTGACATCATCCCGTGCGAGTAGTAGTCTTACCACCCCCTCAAGCCCATAAGAAGAAGCGCACCGGAGTGGTGTTCGACCATCGTTGTCTGGCTTGTCGGGGTTGACATCATCCCGTGCGAGTAGTAGCCTTACCACCCCCTCGTGCCCATTCAAAGAAGCCCACCAGAGTGGTGTTCGACCACGGTTGTCTGGATTGCCGGGATCGATATCGTCCCGCGTGAGCAGTAGCATCACCGCCCCTTCATTTCCCTGTCGAGCAGCCCACATGAGCGGCGTAAGCCCCCTATAGTCTTGCTGATTGATATCACAGCCTTGCATCTCTATCAAAGTAGCTACGACCTCATCAACTCCGAAGTAGGATGCGCAGTGCAAACCAGGAAATAGGCGATAGGTAGATGGGCGAGGGTTGTAACCCTGGATTTCGTTGAGAAGTAAGGTAGCAAATATGTGGTCACCGTGCCGGTTTAATAGCTCAAGCGCAAGTGATTTCGCGTGGTTGGAGAGTTCGATTTTTGCATGCCCCCCCCAATGCAAAGATGAATATTCAAGAAAATTTAATGAAATATCTTCAGGGTTCAAAACGTTATTGGCCGGAAGACCCTTGACCTGGTCATAATTCAGATAAGTCAAGCATGTTTGTCCAAGTGCTCTGTGAGCACCAGGTAATACACCAGGCTGGGAAAGGTATTCTTGAGCCGTGTAGTGGATTAGCCGGACTGTTGATGTCTCCTTGTTAACCACCACAAGTCCCAAGCATGACCCTAACACTGTATCTTGTGGAGGGACATTCTCAAGGTCAAGGTCTGTTGCCTCCATTTCTACGGCAAGAGCATAACAGAGTTCATCAATCCGCAATGGCCGTTCCGCGTGGGATACCCACATTAGCGCCTCTATCCCAAGTCTTGATCGGTCCCCCTTCTGGTCCTTTATTCGCCCCAGTGTTTGGCCATACACACTGTTCAGATCTACACCAGTCGTAGCCACCTTTTGCAACATTTTCTTTCTCCTTGCTAATGAGGTCTCGCCCAAAATTGCATCGATATTTAATGCAACGAGCAGAAACCTGAGCAGAATGTTAATCAGTGACCCAAATTTATAATAGGGTTGCTCCTTACATCTCCGAAGCCTTTTCCAACATTGTTTTCATAATATCCTTTTTCAGATTTTCCGTCATCAAGTCCGGATCTCGGTCATCGTCATCGTCCATCTTCCGGCTTAAGTATAGAGCGATATCTCCTTGGTCGGGCACAATCTGTATGGTATGGGCCCCTCTTGTAAGATGCTTGTCAAGTTCATCACGAATGTGTGGCCTCCCTGTCAGAAATAACCGCATATTTGGCGCTTCTTGAATAATCTGTTGTAGCGCGCGGAGGAATTCTGACCGATGCTGGGGCAATAACTCGTCCATTGCGTCCACACAGATATATACTCGCTCATAGGAGCCGATTGTTTTGACGAATAATTCCCGCATTTCCAGTAACCGGAGACCATTTCCACCTCCCTGCCTTGACTTGTCAAAGGTATTCTGAATTTCACCTGGAATTCCCACCGCTCCCAGGACCATCTGCCTGAGTAGACTCCCTATCATATTCACTGCCGATTGGTCCCTCTGCGCCTGGTAATCGCAATAAAGGAATAGAATGGCGATATTCTGGCCATAAGCTTGCTCGCATAGGGTGTCTATCACTAATGAACTAATTTAGTTCCCGCATTAGCATTGTCTATGCCAGTAGTCTCTGGAAGATACTCTTCTACCTTATATATGTCTTTCCAGCCCCTTGACCCCCATAACATAGAAGAGTAGGATTCACTGAGCTATCCTGACTCTTGCGCCATGACTCGAACTCATTCGTCTGCAGGACCCAGTCCCCAATACCATCCAGTCGACGGTTCCTCACATCTTGATGCCTTGCATGTGGCTCGAGTGGCGACAGCCATGCTTGGATCCTCGAAGACTCTTCACTTACTCCCACGTTGATGGTGTGATTATAGCTGTTTAACACATTTCCGATGTTTTGATTCGAGTGACCGTGAATACTATTGCTTGTGTTATTGTCTGTACGGGTATTCGATATGCCATAGTGGCAGGGATCACGAGTGAGACTTGGTCTTCCGTTCCCGCTAGGTAAGGTGTTCATATTGAATAAGGTTCGGTGGTAAGTGATAGAGGAGGACACTAGTATGAGAGTGTATCGCGGAGGTTCATGGACATCTCCCCCCTAAAACCAAGAAAAGCGGGGAATGCTTTTATGCATTTGCGGAGCTTGATTGTTTCAGATGGTAGCGCCAGCCAATCATTTCCATGCCAAGACAACAAAATACCCCCCCTTGCCTCGTCTCTGCAAGTAGGCTCCCAGTGGAACATGTTTTTATAGACTATTAAGTTACTTGCTTACTACAGCTTCCCCACATGCCATATTTGTATCTAGTGATGGCCACGAGCATGCTCGAGCAGATTATGAGGGGTATGCTCGACTATGATCTACTCGAGAGGACCCCATGCTCGGATGCTCGAGCAAATCGTCGACTATGATCGAGTGCTCGAGCATGGAGACTGCTCGAGCATTATCGAGCATGGTCGATTGTACTCGAGTATGATCGATCATGCTCGAGTCTGGTCAGTAACAATTAGTATGTATTCACCACAGTTCCTTTTGTTCAATTAGGTTGTTTGCATAAAACACACCCCAACGGCCGCTCAAAGTATCGCGAAAATCGGTAACGCATCCCAAGTCATTAGCGCTATTGGCTTCACTAGCGCTGTCGGATACTGTTTCTGGCACTTGCCATGGGGTCGGGGATGACGAAAGTGAGGACATATTGGAAAGTCAAGATAGAAGGATACGAGATTCTGAGATGAGTTGGTGGTTGTTTTGTTCAGAACAGATTCTTCACTGTGCGGGGTAGATGGTATTTACTTTATTCAACCATATTACCTGCTTACCAAGCTGAATATATGTAGGAGTAATCGATCATGATCGAGCATACTCGAGCATGATCGAGTATGCTCGACTATACTCGAGCAGTACTTGTGCTCGAGTAGCTCGAGCCGATTATGAGAGTCCTGCTCGATCATGCTCTGCTCGAGGGACCCCCATGCTCGAGGGTGCTCGAGCATGCTCTGCTCGAGCAAAACTCGAGTCTGATCTGCTCGTGGCCATCACTATTTGTATCACAAGAATTTCCTCATGAACTGGCCTCAGCAAGTGCAATGAGAGACTCCACTAACTTTTGTCCCACATTTATAAGAGCTGCGAGTCACCCATTATATGGGGAAGATACAACGCATAGGATCACTCACAAGTATATTCATCCCACCGTGATTTTTTGAATATTCACTAGTGCCTAATTGCAAGCCGAACTTGGGTAGACTAAAGCAGATATTATTGGCTTGATTAAAAGAGAGCCTACAAGTGGGCGACATAGCAAAATGACAAAGCGGTTCCTAGTAGCAGGTCTAAATATGCTCAGTAGAAAGGTTTCGCTGTTTTTATGCTGGTGTTTGGTCTACTGTTGCCAGCCCCGCCGTCGTTGGCCAGTTCCTGACACTTATCCTTATCCCCAGTAGCCCGCCTCAGCCGCTCGTGATGTAATTCATGCCCCTGAGTGATGTCCCATGACTACGATAGCAAAAGCGCGCTTCACATGGGAAATCATAATCGTGGGGCTTCCCGCTCTATAACGCCCTATCAGCACCTCTTCTTCCTGTCCCTCTCCCGAAATTCTCTGTATGGGCGAGATTCTTACGCAAGACCTCACAACCAGGTCTCGACACATCTCCCCCTTATCTTCACCACCCACCTCCCGCTCTTCATCTCATACCATTCGTATATTATACAAAATTAGTCCCGGGCCTATAAGTCTCTCACCATTTATGAGAGATCTTCTGCCATGCCATCCTATAGGTATTAAAGTAAAATAAAGATATAAAATTAAGTTTCCATTCACTCCCCGTGCTACTTTTTTTGTCTATAATAATATCACGGTTAAGGTCTCCAATTCCACGGCTATTCATGTTTTATCCCTCCAATGCCACAGCGTCTCTCCAATGTCACAACATCTTATAAGATTGAACCATGATGTGATAACTAAATAAACACTTTTTTCTTTCCATAGTGCTAGATCTATGATACAGGAAAGTGACCATGGAGGAAAGAAATATTGCTGCTAGGAGTGAGGTTGACAGTAGGTACCCCTTCCTCCCCCCGATTGTGAGATTATTCCGATTGCAAATTATGTGGAACCTCCACCTACCCGTCCACCCAGGGGACGCCCACGCAAAGAAAGAATCAGGGTTGGTGGGGTAAGGCAACA
Organism: Tuber microsphaerosporum; assembly: GCA_003521225.1. NCBI lineage: Eukaryota > Fungi > Ascomycota > Pezizomycetes > Pezizales > Tuberaceae > Tuber > Tuber microsphaerosporum. The sequence continues at coordinate 2,220 of QOVD01003164.1, read as the reverse complement.
GCAACTTTTTGCAAATCGAGTTGGTACCTTTCCTAATTATCCAGCCTGCTTCCAGCCTCGCTATTCTTTGAGCGAATTAGCCACGGCTCGGCTACCCTTCTTCCCAACCCAAATTGTGGAATAAGGGGCGCGTCTTATTTACAAAATCTACGGGTAACCTATTATAGTCACATCGGCGTCAAATTATCGCACGTACCTTCTGGGCCAGCGCTGGTTGATAAACTCGACACATATCTACCCTCAACCTTACTCCTAACAACAAATATTCTTTCCTCCATGCTTGCTTTCCTATATCCTAGATATAGCACTATAAAGAAAAAAAAAAAGAAAAAACCCTTTATTAAATTTTATCAGACTATCGATCGATCTTATAAGATTCTGGTGGCATTAGTGGGACGCTGTGGCATTGGGGAGATAAAACATGAAAAGCCGTGGCATTGGAGACCTCAACTGATATATATATATTTTGCATCATAATTTAAAATCCTAAACTCTCTGGGAGATCTCTATGCGAGCGTGGTAGATCTTGACAGAGTTTGACCTCGTACTAGAACCAAGTTTCGTTAGAAACCCCTCGATATTGGCATGATTATCCTATTCTTCCCTCTTCCATAATCAGTGTTTGCAAGCGGCCAGTACGGCTAGGCTTTGGGCCTGGGCCGGGCTGGACTGTGGGCCGCAGTCCGGCTTTCGAGTGATAAGGTGTGACTTGAATAAGATCCGGGGACAAAGAATCGGCGGTAAAATGAAACGAAACGCCAAGGGGGGCGGCGATCGCCACAATTGTGGGGAAGTTCTTCTATTTACCTTGGCGCGCTTCCGCTTCCCACCGGAGGGATTAATCCTAAGCGCATATCCACAGCCTATAGGTGGTCTCCTTAGTTATTAAATAAAATTTATTGAATATAGGAATGATTTATGGATAAGCTGAGCACGCCCGTGACATAAGTAATATTCTGGGAACGTGTTTGTTCATTTTTTTCTATTAAAGGTAGAACCACTGTATCAGTAGAATTTAAAGAAAATATTCGTGAAGGTCAGACTATGCTATAATTATTGGTAACAAATCGAGTGATATTGGAAAAGAAAAAACTACTCTATCTCTGTCTATTGGGATATCTAAAACCTAGCAAAACATAATTTAACTTGAATGGTGTGGCCCAAGCCGGAAAAACAGGTAGATATCTTCAGATACCTGTGGGCATCTTCAGATATCTGCCGATATCTTCAAATATCTGCAGATGTCACCCACACATTAACAAAATATTGACTAGTCACATGGAATATACCGAAATCCTACCGGCGCCGCCAGGCACCCATGAAGCCTGGCCTACGAAGCCCAGGCCTGTCTCACTCTGGCCTGGCCTGGCCGGACTGAAAGCCGGCCGGCTATCTGCAGGCCGACCTGGCCGCTTGCGAACACTGTCCATAATAGACGCAAGGGCCAAGCAGTTGCTGGTGGGTATGCGAGGCTGGGATTCTAGTGCAAAAGGTGAAAGAAAATAAGGTATAATACAGTATTATACTGGGGGACGGATCTATATGTATGGAAAAAGGGGACACTTTGAAAGCGGTAACGTATCAAGCCACAATCCTGAGCATCCAGATACAATACGTCACCCTCTACTAAACCATTAGAAGAAAGGAATTGGGGGTGTAAACGTCCCTATGATACAAAACATAATGGTTTCATGCACCAAGCGCATATCTAAAATGAAATGAAATAGAAAATTGGGGTTTAGGAAAAACAGAAAAGAAAGAGAGAGCCGGAGGGGGAGAGTGGGGGGATTGTAGGAAGACATTAGGAGACAGCAAGGGGCGACGGGGAGAGGGTGGAACCTGGGCTGATAACGGGTATGTAGAGTGAAACTGCAGTGGAAAGGATATATGCAAGTGTGAGCAAAGAGATAATCGACGATAATCTCAGTCTGGCGCTCTGAGCTTAATCAAGGGCAGACGGTGGAGTTTTCCGAGGCTGGGGGAGTGCTGTAATCTTCCTATGCCTGAACACAGAAGCGGCCCTCAGGATGTTATACCATCGTTGTCAGGTTTGTCGGGATTGACAGCGCGCCGTGCACGTAGTAGTCTCACCACCCCCTCATGCCCATTGCCAGAAGCCCACAGGAATGGTGTTCGACCATCGTTATCTGGCTTGTCGGGATTGACATCATCCCGTGCGAGTAGTAGTCTTACCACCCCCTCACGCCCATAAAAAGAAGC
>QOVD01003162.1:0-14146 GCA_003521225.1 Tuber microsphaerosporum | reverse complement strand
CCTCCAGGCTCCTCCCCCCTCCATGTTATGGTTATCGTACCTGCTGCGGCTAGTTACCAGTATGCTGTCATACTCCACAGACCAAGTATTATGTACTCGAGTGGGTCCATAAAAAATCGGAAAACTGGGGGGTGGTAGTGGAAAAAACAGGGATTTGTGATGATCGCTAGATAGATTAAACTTTGCGGGAAGAAATGCCGGCATGTAACTTAGGTGGAGGTTTGGAACTTGGATTACGGTACGATACGAGTAGTTGCGTTTGTGTCTATTATGATATCTTTCTCTCTAAGCCTAATTTTTACCACGAAGGAATTTAATATTTGGTATCTTGCTTGCTCCAAGTTGTTGAACATGTTCTCCCAGTGCTTATTATTTTCCACTTGAAATTAACCAACTACTCGCTCGACTCCCCTATGATATCCCTAAAATCCCCTTTCCAATTTTTACAAACAGACATAACTCGAGTAACATACAGCGCAAGTGCCGTATACATACCTTTTTTCCACAAAAAGCGGGTTTGTAGGATAGTGATTGGTTGTGATGGTCCTCTGGGCGCGGTTACGGTATGTAGGAAAGGTATCATATCATACTGTACCGGTATCTACCTGACGTCAACGGACGATGATGTATGTATGACGTACGCGGCTCAACCGCTTGAAAATTTGATAAAAATAAATAAAAAAACTTTCTTGTGATTTCGTTCGCCATCTCCCCCCCCCTGTAAATTGAAATTGCGGCATACGACCCGGGATAGGTTTAGTCTAATTTAGCGAAGTCAAACACCTTTGGCCTTCCTTGTTGGATCTCATTAACTGAGAAACCTTTGTCTTTGGGAGTCACGAGATTAGCGAGATGATGAAGAGGATGGCGAATTGCGAGAGGTTTTTTTTGCGATATCATGCCTATGATACAAGCAAGATACCTGTATCACAATAATCATATCATAGATTGGTGCGGTGTGCATGTTGCGTGTGAAATTTCAGGGTTAGGTGTGCTGTGTTGTGGCACGTTACCGTATTATCATTACCCCGACATCAGGAGTTGATGTGAAGGAACAGCGAGCCGGTATGATACAGTATCTAAAAGTCTTGGGTCCAAAATTCGTCATTTCAAAAGGAATTTTTAACCAGGCTTCCTATGCTATCATAGACCTAGGCGAGGAACCTCCTAATAAACCACCGTAGGTAGTTCTGTACAAGTACATGCACATATTAGAACCTCATTGAGGGTTGTGACATTGTTGTATGACATTGCTAGGGTAAACTACCTTAGCAAATTGATGATAACAATAACGACTTTTTAACAGATGACAGAACTTTAGGAACCCTGTATAATGGGACCTTAAACTGGCGATAAGTGCCGTATGCTCCAGATTTATCATGAAAGGTATAATAGCTCTCATCGAAAGCTAGATCTCTTTTTTCTTTTTTTCCAAAATCCCGATTTGGAGTCATTTCGTTATGCCCATGCAACAATTGAAGAGTAGGGACTTTTGCCCATTTCCCCGGTAGGCCCAGTCGCCGAGAGTTTCGGTCCGTCTCTCTATCATACCGCAAAGTTGCGCCCGGCATCCTACATACGATATAATACAGCGCTAGGGATTATATATATATCCGGCGTATCCTACCGGTTATCATATCAACTTACTCGACTACCATGCCTAGACACCTAACTTATATACCCCCATACAGGATGAACCCAACGCGACACCAAAACCTCAGAGTTAGAAGAAGCCAAACCTACTACAGTACAGTACTAGTACAGTACAGCACGAACACCCGTAGGGTTTTCAGTTAGTAGATGCTATAGAAAATAAGAGTCCAAGTTTCGGCTGAAGCCCTTAGAATTAGGGGTGTCCATCGTAATACCGTATTGCGAGCTATATACAGTACAGTGCTTGTAGGTGGCTGTCGCACTGTGTGTTGACAAGGCGGCAGAGCTTCCCGGGGGAGCAGTAAGTTGTTGTTGCTACTTCCGGATATTAACTTTAGCAGCTACCGTAGTTCGTATAATACTGTGCCGGTAGAGTAGCCTGCGACAGACTATCAATTTTCCGATTGAGATGCTCGAAGATAAACGGAGGGCACTAGATAGCACTAGTACTGTATAATAGTATATTACATTGTACAATACATAGCTACTAGAGACTACGGCGTGATACGGTACCTGTAGGCTACTTTTTTTTATACGAGATTATTCATGAACGAGGCTTGAAACTCCCACTCCCACCCCGGACATCCCGGCGTCTACTGTAGGCTGGGATGATACACCTAGAGTAGTCTGTCAATACTTTACTAACCTACAATGATTTACTCGTACATGGAAACACACATATAAACACCTAACGTACCGTTATTGTACCGTACAAGCACAGCATAGTACAGCCCAAGTACAGAACAAATACCAACGCCCCACCCACCCCGATCAAATCAAGGGACTCGATATTTCACATCCCACATCCTCCCGCCAACGGCTGCTTCCCGGTTTGGTGGAACTAGCCGTTAGAGGATCTGTTCGGATCCTGGCCCTCCGTCTAGTGTACCGCCATCATACATACGGTAGGTACGGTATCTGCCGTGCTACAGTAATCTACCAAGTTAGGGTATGGTATGTCAGTGGAGAAGTTCCGACTGGCTGGTGGTAACCATACTAAGACGCGGGACGGGAGATGTACGAGAACCTTTGCACAATTGGACTTCAAGGGGACTGGTCTAGGTATTTTGTAAGGCACCCTTCGCACTCGTGGCGCAAAGGCTCTGTGTAAAGCAGAGAACCGGCAGAGAAATTCCTGTATCGCTCGTACGGCCTACTGTACCGTATTAACAACCTGGCTATCTCAAAAATTCGCCGCAAGAAACTTTTATTACACCCCTCTCTTGTACTTTATTTCATCCCGTCCACCACCACCACCACCACCACCACCACTAGCCTAAACAATCTCAAAAGGATCGCTATCCCTCTGGCTAACCACAACCTCGAACTCCCCCTCCCTCTCCGCCTCGTTCTTTAAAACCTCAGTCAACTTTCCTTTCATAACATCCCTCAGAAAGCCCCTTTCAGTATTTGTATGGAAGCCTATTCTTATCAGTCCTCATTCATTCACTCCCACTAGAGGTTAGGATAATGTGAAAGACTCACAAGTAATAAACCCAACCCCCCGCTCCTTCGCCGCGAGCGCCTCATGATGCGAGAGTTCTCCTGTGAATAGCAGGTCCACGTCGATATCCTTAAGCATGGAACCGCCGGAACCGGCACATATAGCTATCGTCCGGATTTGTTTAGTGCCAGGGGCCTTCCCAATCATGACTACCCCCATCGTCAGCTCACGCAAGCAAACCACGGTGCTCAAAAAAGCGGGTGTAAACCAACCATACTTCAATCCCAAAAATCCCTTCACTCTGTCCACGAGCTCCTGAAACTCTTTTGGCTCTTTGAGCGTTATTATGCGGCCCATTCCCGAGCCTTCATATCCTATCATCTCCCCACTCTCAATTAGTCCTCTCTCTTCCCCTCGATCCCACCCCCGCTTTAGATAGTCAATCAAACAAACCCGGAACGTCCTTAACCCCCTCAATGACCACCCTCCCACTCTCCTCCCCCCTCCCGCCAGAAATCCCGTCCGCTAGCCAATCGTTAACCCCCCCGACCGTAGCGTCAACAGCTGTATGCGGAGAGTACACGCTGACACCTTCTTGTGCCAACTTCAGGAGGCTTTCCTGTTGTGTATTTGCTAGCGTGAGCGACTTTAAAGGGCGGAAGATTATCGGGTCTACATTCTACCGCATTAGCAGAGCCAAGGTAGGTGGCGCGGAGCGGGAGGGGATAAGACGGTAGGCTACTATCACGGAAGACTTTAGTGAGATTGCTTCGTCCGCTACAGCCTTCGTGAGGTCGATTGTTAAGAGGACTCTGTGGGTCTTGGGAGAGGGGCGGTCGGTTCGGTCTGGGGCTTCGAGGAGGACTAGTACATTTTCAGTCCTAGTATCACATTATTGTGGAAAGGTGATAGGGCATACGGCCCGTGTTATCCCAGGTTTTGTCTGCGAGTGCTTGTGGGTAGCTGTACATGTCAATAGTGGTGTTCTCTGGTTAGCAATTGTGGAGGCGGGAGCAGGTACAGTTTTTGCACCGCGCTGACTACCGTACGAAGAGTTCTCGAGCGGATCATTGCGTTGGAAGACATGGTTGTAGGTGATTCCGGTAGAGAGTAATGGAAAAAAGTTCTGGTGTTGAAGGTGGGGGGAGGACCAATGGTTTAGTGGGGCAACCAGATGCCACCGGTGATCGCCGGTTAAGCCGCATTTACACAACCAAGAGAGGTGAAGCTAAACTTTGATACCGTGCATTCAATATTCATGTAGACCACCCCCCAGCTTATTTCCACACCACCACCATCATACAACAGATAATACGGTACTCCACCGTGCTCGAGCACAAGCACAGCGTAGCATGTGATGTCTGGTTTTATTTACTCGAGTACTCCCGAGCTCAAACCCCATAAGGAACCCAGCCACAGCATATGTCATCTAAGCAAAAAGTACACAATACTTCTAGCCTCTAAATTACACCCCCACGTTTAAAGACAATCCACCATATCTATAGAATTGCACGCCCACTCACTTCTCTACGATTCCATTGACGATCTCGTTTGCGGCCGGTTGCTTCCGTACATACTCGACGAACTTTTTGCCATCGCTGAATATCTGTCCGGGCATAGCCATGTTTTGAACCCATCGGGGAATGCTCCCTCCGGCGTCACTCTGTTGTCCATTAACGCCACTCTCCCCAACAGCAGTAACATAGGACACCACTTACGCATACTCCCGTGAGAATCCCCACCTCCCCATTCTCCAACTCATGTATATATTCAACTGATATGTACCTCCCACGAACATCCGACTTTGACACCATCTCGCCCTCAATTGGCAAAGAAATGACCACAGAACATCTCCGTCCGTCCGTCTCAGGCAAGTCCTTCGAGATCACACTCGCGAGGAATTCTCGACCGGCAAACGCCTGAATGTGCAAGAATCTACGTACATCTTCCATCGCGCGACCAGAATCAGCCGGAGGAATTAGGAATTAGGCAGGCTGGGGGAGGAATGGTGGGACAAACCCCTAACCAATATTTTCCCTTCAAACTCTTCCACTCCCATTTCTTCGTTCGTATCCTTTGGTCCGTCCAACCACTCGCTCTCAGCAAGGATCCGCTCATCGATCATAGCGCGGTGGATAACGTCGTAGTCCACATCGACCTTTATTACCCGTGCGACCCAGGTATCGTTGTCGTGGTGGGTTCGGTAGGTGCTCAGATGGGTATCTGTTTTTAGGGGAGTCCATTTTATGTCCGAAGTGGTGCTTAAAAGGGATGTTATGAAGGATAGTCCGTCCTTGATGACCTGTTCAAGGAGCGGGGCGGTAAAGCATTCACGGGCAACGGGTGCGAGGGCGATTTTTGGTACCATGGCTGAAATGGGCCGTAGTGGGAATGGAAGGAGGAGGAGGAGGAGGGAAAGGATGAAAAGAGGGAGGGGGAGAATGGAGGGAAAGAAAGGGATACCACCAGGGGTCACTCAAACAGGAGTAGGCATACCATACATACCATGTATCGTATCACCAAGGTCACATACAGTAAGTTAACCAATTGAGCTCACCCATTCCCTACAGAGAACACACATACTGTAACGGTAATTATAGAGTTTCACTATCGTTGACTTGCGTCCAAACCTAACCCACCATACCCCAATAGTAGAAACAACAACCGTGGTCTTTACAGTCGCACTCGAGTAGTTGCAGCACAGAGCGACCAATCGGACAACCCAAGCGAATCGTGATGTCGTGCAGCGCCTTACCACTCATTGACCACGGTACAATGATGCACAGCATTCGTTAAATTCCAGAGTGCCGATTGAGCGAGTTTGTGTGTGAACCCTGAAATCCTATGATACCACCTTCCTTTCCCGTCGAATTTTGGGTCTTCCTTCGCTTTCCCCACGTTGGTTAGGGCTGGTTCCTGAACCAATCTCATCTTACTGTACCAGTACCGGTAGTTTAACCTAGTGATCGTAGCTCTAGCTTGGCGCACTAAGATTGCTGATGAAGAGATTAGGCCCTTGACTTTTTACTTTGACTTTCTCCCCTCTTCACGACGACAACGACAGCCGGAAACAAAGGTGGCTCTTACCACAGAAGGGATTGAAGGGGGGCTTCACACGTTCGTTTTTCGTCCAATTCAGTCTATTCACCTCTTCAATTCCCCTCTTCATGATTAACGAACGAACGACAAACACACGATTAATGAACGTCCTACCGCTATCATAACCAAGAAAGAAAAAAGAAAGAGAAAGCAAGGCCAAAAAATGGGTTTTGTAAACCCCGGCCGCTCCTCAACCCGGTTGAATAGAACATTCGGAAAACGTTACAACAACCGCCCTACTTCACCCCCTCCTCAAAAACTTCGAAAAACTCGCTCGTCCTGCTCCTCCTCCTCCTACTCCATACAATCGTCATCAGCAACTTCCTCGCCAAACCCCTCCAATCCTCAAACTCCCCTCTCCACAGCCTCACCACCCCCACCGCTAACCCGCAATCCCCCAACTCTACAAACCCTCCCACCGGAACTCCTTCAGCGCATCTTCCTCTTCAGCAAAAATCCACAATTCCCCGCAACAACTCTCCATCTCACACGCGCCCTCTCCGCCCCAATCCTAAAGCACGAGTACATCAGAATACACCACGGCTCACACATCCCTACGGAACTCCTCCACCGCCGCTTCTTCACCGCTCAATTCCTGCGTAACCACGAAAGCCGGTACCAATCCACGCTAAAATTCGCACCGGATACGTTCCTCCCCCCGCACTGGTATTCCGTTGAGGTGCTGCGCTTACTACTCTCCCGCGGGGCAACCTTGTCTGCCGAGGATTCGGACGAGTGGACCGCTGTGCTCAGGGAGGGTATCCAGGAGGCGGACTTGGAGTTTATCCGGGCTTTGCTGGAGGAGGCGGGGGCGAAGCCCGATCAAGAATGCCTGGGGTTAGCGATTGAGAAGGGGTGGGTGGAGGGGATGGAGGTTTTGGTTGAGAAAGGCGGGATCGGATTATGCGGGCGGGGGATTTGGGAGAAGGCGCTTGAGGCGGGGGAGAATGGGAGGGGCACCGGATTGGGGTTTTTGCTGGAGAGAGGGTGCCCGCCTGCCGCGCTGTTGGGAAGGGTTGGGGAGGTTGTTAGCGGGTTGAAACCGTAATCGGGAGAGAGGGGAAAAAAGTTTTGATCGCTTTGCTTTATTTTGCTTTACTGTACCTTCTTGCACATTTTAGGCATGTTCTCGTGGATGCCTTGTTCATATGTCATGTTTTCACTCTTTCTCCTGTACATTTCTAGGGACCGGCAACGGGGATTAAGTATAAATGGGTGCATGGAAAATCACTCGTATAGGTAGAGGATACGCTACCATCTCTTGACTAGGCTTCTTTTTGCTTCTATTTTCCAACTTTACTTTGCAGTGACCTTCTCTCTTTTTCTTGGGGGGGAACTACACAAACTAATAAAAAGTTTCTCTCATTGATACACGCTTCATCTCACCTCATGCATCATCCTTCAATACTCATACATTAACTCAACCCATCCATCCACCACACCGAACCGCCCGCCCGCAGCAAGTAATCACCAAACCTAGGCTACGATACTCCTAATACAGTTATGGCAATCCGTCCAACGGGGAAGAAAAAAGAAGAAAAAAAACAAGCCCAAACAAAAGAATAGGAAGAGATGAAACAAGAAAATTAGAAATTTCCCAAACCAAATCAAACCAACCAAGCCGACAAGGATGGTAATTGCTACAACTGCGATTGGCAAAGGCAGGCAGGCAGGCAGGCAGGCAGGCAGGGACGAAGCAATCTACGTAATAATGCACTCCCCATCATCCTTCTTAACATGTGACCTGGACAGCCTCTCCCGGGACTTTTGTACTGCTGCGCCGCCCTTCTTGAGCTCGTTTAGGCGTTGGCGAGCTTTTTCGTGGTTTTGGCCTATTTATTATCCCCCCATCAGTCAATCAACCTTTCATCCACTCTTAGCAGAAAATGAAAAGAAAAAAGAAAAAAGAAAAAAAATATATTAGAGGGGAGGAGGGGTAACTTACTAGCAGCTTTGTAATACCACCTCTTCGCCTCATCCAGGTTCGCCGCCACGCCAATGCCAACTTCGGTGTAGTAGCCGAGAGCGTATTCGGCGTTTCCCAGGCCCTTCTCCGCTGCTTTGCGCGCCCACAGGTACGCCTCGGTGTCGGATTGCATGATCACACCATCGGCGCCGGTGAGGTACCACCCGCTCAGGGCGAGTGCACTCTCTTCCTCGTTTTGCATTGCCGCGCGACTATACCAGGATATACTTTGGTGGGGATCGATCGGGCAGCCCATGGTGCCATACTCGAAGGCGCAACCCATGCGGAATTGCGAAGGGGGGTAATTGAGCTCTGCGGCTTTCATAAAGAGTTCGCGGGAATAGGAGACGTCGGGGATGATGTTATCGTTGGATTCGGATTCATAGATCAAGCCCTGCGGGGGTGTTAATCTAATATTGAAGTGTTTGGGTAAGAGAGGACTTACAAGCTGGTGGAGAGCATGGGGATTGTTCTCATCCGCTTGGTCGGCAGCCCTCTTGAGCCAGTTGATAGCATCTCGTGGGTTCTTGGTCTGGCCTAGCAGTCCCTTCAACTGAATCATGCCAAGCTTATACATGGCGGCAGTATCCCCTAGCGCGGCCGCCTTCTTGTACCACGTAATTGACTTGAGTGGGTCTTTCCGAACTCCTGCGCCGAGCTCGCAGCAAACTAGACCAGATCACTATTAGCTCATGCCCTGGCACTACAGGCCATTAATAACGGTATGTCATACCAGCAGTGCGATAAGCCGATGGTGCATGATTTAGTTTTGCCGCGGATTGATACAAATTGAATGCGCGCTCGTGGTCAACCTGCAGTCCCAGAAAGCCCTCCCAGTAACATTCCGCTAGGTAGAACATCGCGTCGGGGTATGGGTGCGACTTCAAGCATCTAGTCAGTCAGGTACCAAAACAACCGGGCCCAATATACCAACCGAATTGCACAATTTCTTGACAATCTTGTGTGCGTCGAATATGTAATTCTCCCTATTCTTCTTGGCTGTCCTAGCATCCGCCCGGCCACCCTCGTCCGCAAGCACTGAAGCCGCCTCGACCATCTTCTTCGCAAGCATCAATTGGAGCTTCGGGTCCCCCGGATTGGCCTTGGCGTTCTGGTGCAGCCGGTTCAACTCAACCGGAGTAATAGGGCCTGGTTGTTGAACAGACTGCCGTGATATGGTGCTGCCACGGTCGGGTGAATACTGCCGTACGGGGGGAGGATGGTTGTTCCACCCCGCAGACTGGTCCTGCATCAATCCCGGACGAATTGGTGGAGGATGCGCCGGGAGGAAATCTCCACTATACCTGGGACCAGACGCATCCGAAACCACGTTAGACGATGGTGCGGGATGGTGAGGAAGTGAGTCACCCATGGTGCCCGACTGCGCAGAGTGGGTCCTTGGAGGATACTGGTCCTGCGGTGGTGACATCCGCTTTTGAGGTGATGGTCCTCGCATTTGCTGCGACGGCGCAGGTGATCCAACCCTTAGAGCCATTGGGATATTGGGCTGAGGAGGCGGAGGGGGAAACCCGTTCGCCGTCAACACTGGTGGGGAATCCTCGGGCGAATCTCCCGGCATCTCAACAGCGCCGTCATATGGCCCAGGGTTGTATAGGTTTCCATTAGCCTCGTTATAGCCATTAGTAGGCAGGGGTGGCGGAAGTCCAGCCGCTGCTCTAGATTCTCCGCGCAAATCAGGCTGCGATCTACTACGATAGGCTTGTTGAGCGAAACCCTGAGGCTCATTCGTATAACCCTCTTGATAGGCTGGTCTTTGATACTCGAAGGAAGTAGCACCCCTCCCGTATTGCGCTGGCTCCTCATGATATGCGTTGGCTTGATACTGCTGACCATAACCCCCCTCAGTGTGATCAGTGTCATAATAAGCATCCAATATCCCACCAACACTCTCCCTATTATAAGGATCATTTGGTCCTTGTGGCGGATATTCCTCATACGCTGGTCGTGAAGGATAGGCTCGAGGACTCGAAAAGTTCACCGCAGCCGCATGCCGCTGGGGATTATACGCTGTATACTGTGGCTCCGCTTGGGGTGGCGCCTGCTGCGGGGGTGGGCGCTGTGTATTCGCAGGCATGGTCATACTCCTTTGTGGTGGCCCAAAGCCAGGGTCCTGAGGTGGCACTTCCTCATAATGCCCGTTCTGTGGAGGATACGCCTCGGCCCATCCCTGGTCATAACGGTCATTGCCAGGTGGAGGCCCTCTACTCGCCATCGGCATTGGCATGTTCCCGCGCGGAGGCGGCATTCTCTGATGCACCGGTGTTGGCCCTCTCATTCCAGGCGGAGGCCCCCTCATCCCCGGGGGCAGGGGTCCGCGATAACTTGGCCCTCCTCCCCCTCCCTGATGGCCAGGGGGTGGTCTTCCCCTACCCATTCTATCCGACGTAGTCTGTGACCTAGGCATCATTCCCCCACGTCCAGGTGGAGGAGGACCGCGCTGTCGCATTTGAGGTGGTGGAGGACCATCGTCGTTCAAGTTCATTGCAAGCATCGAGTCGTCTATGGGTAGAGTTCCGGGTGGTACTGGGTCGCGACGCCTCATCGATCCCCCAGAAGATGGGAAAGGGCTATCCGAATTAGAAACCATACCTGGCGATGGAGGCGGACGTTCTAAAGCACAGGTAGGGGTAAGAATAGCGCATATCCAGAAGCAGTCCATCTAATACGGAGCCAAAAGCCAAAAGCTCACCTCTCTCACCCCCTCCCCGCCTATAAGCTAAACTCATCCCAGGTTGACTCGCGAATCTGTTCAAACCCCGTTGAGGAGGCGGCTGTCCTCGACCACCGTGCGGTTGTGCATATTGCTGACCTTGGCCTTCATAATAATCTCCCGAGTATCCCCTCTGCGGTGGATACTGTCCTTGATCATACGCCATTCCGCGCTTCGTCAAATTCTCCACAAGTCCCGTATCAAGTAGCGGTGCAGCCCCGTTGTCGTCGTCGTCGTCGTCGTTAAAGTAGAGCAACTGCTGGAAAGTAAAAAGAAGGAAGGAATATGCTACTCGCCAATTCAAAACAACACTCTATTTTTTCTGGGCCTATTGTGTTTTTTCTTTTTTTTTTCTTTCTTCTTTTTTCTCTCTCTCTTTTTGTTTTTCTCCTCCCCTACCCAGTTATGCTCTGTGAGGCTTACTGGACAGTAGGTTCAAGTTCACGATGGGCGGATGAATGCAACAAGGTGCTTTTTTACCCCCGCCCTTCACGGTCCGGCACTAGCGAGGGAAATGACACAGTACCGGTACTCGAGCACAAGCCCGCACAGCGCAGCCAGTGAGTCGAACGCGCAGATACAAGTATAACTCCAAAGGGAAGAACCGGACGAGGGGACCAATGTAAAAAAGACCAAGGTGGAGAGTTTATGTGCCGAAGCCGAACTTTTAAAGGAAAGGTAAATTTCCGCGGTTAGTGTTTTTTTTTTTCCTGGGTAAACCGCAATCTAGATTGACAGAACGTTGTGAGGGTTTTTCTGCGTTTTCCGCTGCCAAACCTCTCCCCCCTACCCTCCGGGATAAGCCAAGGTCTCGGTTAGAGTGGATAAGTAAAATGTTAGCAAGCGGTACCTGATTCCTATTGTCGGGTCCGCTCCCTTCCTTTTTCTTCCTGTGATCTTTTTCCTCAGTTCCGTTTAAAGTAGGGTGCCTTGCATGAGGGAAGTGGAGTTACGGTACGAGGCTAGCGGACAGCTGGCCAACCAATGAGCCCGTCAATTACTGGTCATAGAAAAGAGGGGGGAGGGGCCAAGAGCGCCTTCTTGATCTCCTCTTCTAGTCCACAAAGCACATCCAAAAGTCCATCCTAAGTTCCGTGCCCTCTGGTCAGCGCTGTTCCAGGGGCTTAGGCACGGTACGGGCGAGTACGGTGAGACAGGTCGTCAATAGAAAGCTACAATAAGGAGAGAGAGGGAGAGGGAGAAAAGCCCAGAGAAAGAAATGATCTGACGGGACAACTAGTAGAATACAATACAGTACGGTACGCCGACACACCGGTAGTACAAGTACCATACTCTGCATCCTGCGCTTTCTCTGCCCGCACTGTTCCTTGTGCTCCTCAACCCGTATGATGCGGTATCGTGCTGTGAAGAGCAATATTCTATTCTTACCAACTTTCTACCCCTTGATCTAGCGCTCGTCCAGCGTCGCAGGAGTAGCGCCGACACTGTGAAAATAAGGTAACAACCTTCAGCAACAACTCGACGCAGCAGGACCAACACATTTCCGTACTGTAACCTATAATACAAAGAGCATCACAGTACCCAGACCGCTACGGTATGCTATCGGTATTCCTCCCCAAGGTGGGCAAACCATCGGTACTCTACCGCACATTATTCAATTACCGGTACCAGGACATCAACCCTACGGATATGAGAAATACTTGAGCGCAAATTAAAAGATCCGGACGGGGTGACATTGACATCTAACTTATGTTGTGCTCTCGAGTAACCATGCATCTTGTTCGTCACACAGTCCAGATCTTTAATTTGCGCCCCAAGTAATTTGCAAAAGTCGCAGTTTTATTGCCATTAAACTTTTCATTAAACTCAAGCATGTAGAAATGGAAAAGGATCCATCGATGATCCATCGATGATCACACACACTCCACACACTCCCTATTCAACCGAGCGCTTAACTTAATTGAGTTGCTGTGTCAGTACGATTTTTCAGCTCCCCACAAAAAAATCCTTTTGGCAACTGTGATAAATACGCCACCAACCATCACCTTTGTGGCGTTGTGGCGTCCAATATCTATTCCAAGGCCCTTTTCGACGTCAAGGTGGTGAACCGGCGATTCCTTTGGACCCCCTCCATCCGTCCATTCCACCCCTTCTTCCGCCGCCCCCAGACCCCGCCAGACAACTGCCGGTATAATAAACGAAACGCATACTATACACTCCACCACTGACCGACCACACCAAGGAAAAAAAAACCAAAATATATGTAGGTTACAAAAAATGCGCACGGCAGCATATGTCAAGATGTTCGTAGCGTAAGTTTCCCCGCCTCCCTCCCTCCCTCCCTCCCTCCAATTGAATTGAATGAATACATGGAACTCCCGAAGCGCTTTATACAAAGCTAACACTCCCTCCCAATCAGTTGTACAGTCTGCTGCATCGGCGGTCCCGCCCTAGTACAATACGTAACCCCCGACCCCGACGAACTCTTCAAAGTATATATATATGATACCCTTCCTCCCCGCACTGCGTATGATAACTGACAATCCATCCCACCAGCGCTACAACCCAGAACTCCAAAAGAAAACTCTAGAAATGCGCGAAGAGCGGCAGAAAAGGCACATCGAGTTTATGGAGAAACTGCGCGAGTACTCCAAGAGCGATAAGCCGATCTGGGTGGTCGCCGCGGAGGAAGAGAAGAAGCAGAGGATTGCGGAGAGGACTGAGCGGAAGAGGGTTAGGGATGAATTGGAGAGGCAGAAGCAGGAGATTTTGGAGGAGCAGTTGAGTGGGAAGTAAGTAAGTAGGTTGAGTGAGGGGTTTCCATCTATCCATCCGAGTTGTGTATAAATACGTATGGGAGATTTGAGGGAGGGGTAGGGCAGGGGTTTCTTTGTATATTATTTCGTTCTTTCTCTCTTTTTTTCTTTTTTTTACCTACCTACCTAGATTGGCGATATCATTCCGCCTGTGCTCGTACAATTCTTGGCTCCTTTCATTGTTCGATGGGGTTGTGAGGTTTAGTATAGTGCCAGAAGCCGTAGAAGGGGAAGTGTACCGTACAACCTCCCCACTTTAACTCTTTTCCTCAAATCGACAGAAGGCAGTCGAATAGAGCATTTTGAAGTTTGGAACCACTGTGCGATGAGCCCGTGCCCAGCTCATCATTTCAAAACACCACAACTTAAACTTTACATCTAGTTCCAGTCCACCCCTACAATATACTGTCCTAGGCAGGTAAGGCAAGGTGAAAACTAACTTACCTCCCTCCTCCTCCTCCTCCTCCTTCAACACC
>QOVD01003161.1:0-12776 GCA_003521225.1 Tuber microsphaerosporum | reverse complement strand
GGCTGTGGAGCCGCATCAAAGGGTTCGGAGGTTGCCGAGTGGGGGTTAGTCAGGAGGGTTGGGGGATTGGGCGGCACTTTACATATCATACATTCTATCATACACAGGCCGGATACTCATAATTGATCGGATCTTAGCACTATGCACCTGTGGCGCTCACAAACGTCGTTCAATTACAAGTAGATCTCGTGTTGAGCAGAGATTCTGGGGTTATAATACAGTAGCAAGCACAGTATATCATCGCCAGGGACTTACTGAAATAGCGGAATCGCAAAGTTCCGTCAAAGTTAACATCTGTGGGTGGAAAAAGAGAACGTCCTATAGGCTAGCACACCTCTACTCTCGCTCCCGGTGAAGAGGAGCACTCGGCTCAAGCTCCCACTAGTTCGAAAAAGAGAAACATTTCCGTTGAAAGGATTTCACAGCCACATTGTCACGCAAGATCCAACCCCCAACTTAAGAAGCCAACACCCCTTACAAGCCGCCCCATATCCACACCAGCAATCCCATGTAGGTCAGTAGCCCTCGGAGCCCGCTCCACCGAGACATAGCCCACACCCCAAACTCTTTAGCAGCTGTTAGATATCGGCCAGCCTACTCGAGTACAGCAGGTTACATCAAAAATATGTCTATACCGGAGTATCGTAGTATGACATCTACAAGAGGGTTTCCATGTATTTAAGGAGCCTGTTTATTCCACATAGAGGGGTAAAGGAAGTCACTTCTACAACACGCCCCCGTATGCCTTTGTCTCCTATTGACCCAGGTTTACAACAGCAGCAGCGAGTTGAGCGAACGAGTGATATCACATGAACCCCCGACTTCAACCTCGGACGCAATGCCCCGGCTGAGGTTATCATAGGCCATGAATATTGCATATACCATACACCCGACGATTATACACTCCTCATATACGAGTGCCATTCGTAATCGGTAACCACCCCCCCCCCAGATCCTATCACACTCACAGCCAAACCTACCTTTTTCATCATTAGTAAAAATTCCGGTCGTGCCTAGCCTTTAAAACAAAGGGATTTGGTCATTATCCATCAGCCCCCCTTCACTTAAGGATATCTGGCCTAATAATATAACTAGCATTTAACTTTAGGCGGAGAAGATTCGAAATCCATGGTACATAATGGAAGGAAGGATGAGTATCTGTTCCCAAGCCTGAAATAACTAGCTGTCGCAATGGTTGATGGGTTCAAGAAGCAACCGAAAGGAGCCCGGAGTTGTAATTCCCACTCGCAATAAACTATTGTTGAGCGGGCGGGCCATCAGGTAATGTGAGAAGGAAGGAAAATTAAGAGATCCTACAAGCCCTATGGGGACGGGGAGATTAAGAGCCTTATGTTTCAGGGGTAGGTATGCGGGGTAAATCGGGCCCCCGTATAGTACGATAAATCAGGTGGTAGGCCTCGATCCCCGGCCCGGCACCTAGGGAGGAGGGGCGGAGTTTGCGGTCAGTGGGTACCAAAAGAAGAAAATAGACCAGAATTAAAGGGAGAGAGGAGTTGGTTTGCCATTTTTGATTTGGGAAAGCAGATATAGTTTTTGAATACTACATTGATTCTCCACTATTGAATTGGCTGAATTGGCTTGCGAGGGTGGGCATTTACCATCAAACACCCCCTCCTATTAATTACCTTACAGAGTTACTACAGAAGCCCAAGCACCTATCCGAAGCTGCCTGACGATCTTGTCATTCAAATGGTGCTAAGGGCTGGAGTCATGTGAGTCTTGGAGGGGGGGAGTGGTCAAGACACAATTCCTTTCCACTTGTAGCCTTTTGGACTGTCTTCGCACAGCATTCAAGCTATTCAATTCGTAAAATGGGATGCTGTGTAGGGTATTCGCGGGAATAAATCAGAACCCCGCCATGCTATTAAGACCGGTAGTCTCTTATTAAGAGATCACTCCTGCTATTGCCCCGGAGTAACCTCCCTGTATATTACTGTATCGGTATTCGTGACGACTGAGCCTGAAAGTCGGACATTATTCCCTAAACGAGGTTATAGTATGATAAAATTTAATGAAAAGTAATTGGACACCATACTTGAGTCGCCCTCCCGCTATACTCGAGCACACCTGCAGGGGCACAAACTTGCGCTGCGGCACGGGGAGGTGCACCTGAAATCCACGACCTCTTGAAAATTCTTTCCAGCGAGCGCCTAAAAGAAAAAACAGAGAGTTTTCATTGTTAATTTTTGATACTTTAATTGCCCTGGCGACAAGGGCATAATTAACCAATCACAATCATTCACTCACTCACCTCCCGCCAGTTGGAAGCCGTGCCCGCACTCCTGTATTCTCTGCAGTCACGAGTGACACTGAGTGACTGCTTGGGTCACCCACCTATGTCTGCGCCTATATCTAGCCCCCAATTTCTTCTACTTTTCTTCTTCTACTTTTCTTCTTCTTTTTTTCTTCTCTTCTCTCTTTAATTTTCTTTCTTATGTCTTTCTACAAGCAATCCAAATTGCTTGCTTGCTAATCCTAACCTACCCCTTTTTTCTATTGATACTCCTGCTACGATTATTCCTTTAAACAAAAAGAGGTCTGGTTGCTGTGGATCGGCGATTACCGCATATAATTTCTCTCGAAAGAGAATATATCTGCTCCGATAATATAATAATCAATGCATAGCAAGACCAACAGCTTACCTTAACCTTGGGCGAAAAAAGTACAAATCCACCAGTGAGCAGGATAAGTATTTGTTCCCGCAGTGATATTATGTGAAATGCCTAGCCAGAGAAGCGGCTCAGATGCCAAGAACCAATTAGCCCCCGTGCAATCAGCAGGAGCCTGGGAGTTCAATTCTCCTCAAAGCGAGTTACTATTGAGCAATCCATCACACAAGGCACTTTGTCTCTTTTGATCTAGAAAAGCAACTACAAATTCTCAATCCTCCCGGGTTCTCTAGTACAAAGGTATGATAGCTGAATCAGCAAGGTAGACATTTGCCATTAAACCACTCTGTAACCTATCGTCCTAAGGGCCAGCACAACATGAGTCTTAGCCCTGGAGCGGTTAAGACACAATTTCTCCCCAATCGCAAACTTTTGGACCCTCTCCGAACAACATACGCAATTTGTGAATTGGAGTCATGATAATAGTAGCTAGTGAACCTCAACCAGAACCCAACCACGCTACCTGGAGCAGTATTCCCTTATCACGACGTATCACTCGTGTCATCACCCCTTGCCAATCACTTTGTTGCACCGATACCCACGACGACCAACTTGAAAACCAAACACAATTTTCCAGAAGAGCCTGCGGCAGTTGAGCGAGTTTTAGCACTTACATCGCTCGGTGGATAGGTTAGAAGACGGCCCTATACTACCCCATTGAAAACATGACCCCCCTCAAGATCTCCAGCGTAACGCACTGTACAGCCAAAGAAGAAAAGTGGTCCATTCCTCATTGTTAATTTTGCCTTTTTAATTATCTTTCTAGGTATGAGCAAGATCTCAGCGTTAAGTCAGTAAGCAGTGAACGGTACTTACAAAGCCATTTTTTACAGACACCCTCGCTCCCAACGCTCACTATGAAGACCTAAGGTGGTAGTGCCCCCTTCGGCCCCCTCCTCATTCCCGCTAGAATCACTGCTTCTTGTCATATGCTTATCACCCGCCCACCTGACAAACTTCGACCATATCCTATAATATAGATCTCGAGAATGGTTTTCCAGCGAGTAGCAAGATAGGTATTTTTTTCTTGCCGTGACACTCCTTCCTCTAGTCCAAGTTTCTCCGAATATAAGAACAGCGTGCAGGCAGCAAGCCGTTTGCCGACATATATATTCTCTTCCCCCTAAAGTAGCTCTCCCCCCTCCTCAATCTGGTGTCAGTCTCTCCGGTTGCTACGCCTTCGGTCCTTCTCTATTTACGAGAGGATAGTCAACGCCGAAATACTGATGAAGCAGAGGGATAGGTTAGGTGATATACTAAGATGAGCTCTTATACCAATGTATCTCAGCCCGCCCTCCAGGAGGACGTACGTGTATGTTAACAGACATAGCCTGTATGAGTGTCAGCGACGAACCAAGGAAGTTCTATGAGGAATATCTCTCTCCTACTTATTGTGGATACAGCCGCTACTTCAAGTTCCTACCATCTCTCAACAAGACATAAATCTTCAATAATCCCTAACTTTCCTCCTTTGTAAATCGAGTATTTCACTCCCCATACTCTCGATAGCATCCCTCAGGTCTCGGGTCATAATTCCTCCTTTCCAGTAGTTGAGGAAAAGTAGAGAGAGAGGCGAATAAGTCAGTCCTGGAGTAGAGTTTGGATATTGTATCTAGTAATATAGCCACCAGTGAAACTATAGATAATCGCTCTTAGCGCGATAGCCAAAGACTACTATAAACGAAGGAATTTCAAGAGATAAAACTTCGCTCCAGAAAGCAAACTCACTAGACAAACAAATCGTGTGATAAATACCGGTAGACCCCCCCGCCCCACCTTGGCACTTTTTCCTTCAAACAAAAAAAGAAAAAACAATACCACAAATCTTGCTTGTCTGATGAGATAATTTCAGCCACTTTTGCTGCACAACTTGCACTTACCACCCCCCAGAAAGCAGTGCGTACCCATCACTTCCGCTCAGAGGGCTCAAGATAAATCTCGCTCGGCGGATATGTCACCGTATGTATGGTTAGTGTTTTCAACAAGACAACCATACCCAAGAACGCGCTTTCTCTTAAAAAGAAAAATCGGGGTCAGTAAGTAATAGTCAATACTTATACCGTAAGAACTCCAATAAGCGGGCCTTGTGCTAGGACGTTGGAGTTGCCTCTCTTAGTAAGGTCTGGTATCTTGTTGGTCTCGGGGGGGCAGATTTTTGGTGTATTTTTCGCCCCTTTTCCAGCAGGTGGAGATTTTAGACCACCTAGCACATGGTCTATTTATTCAAGCTTTTACCGTAAGCCCGTTTCTCGGGGAGATATTTGCTACTGCTGTCCACTAGGGGCGCACGAGGATAGATAATCCCTGAATGTTAATGAAGTTGAAGTATAAAGTTAGCTGGCAAACTAACATGAGCTCTTACACCCATGTATTTTAACCTGCTCCCTTTAAGGAAGCTGCTATGTGTAAACCACGAACATAAGTCCCATGAGCCCTAGAGCATAATTAAGGATTCCTAGGTAGAATGGCTCCCATGCCACTATGGATACAGTTGCTACCTCCTATCTGTCTCTCTCCACTAGATAAATCCTGTTCAATCATCGCTAGAATTTCTTGTGGAATGAGTATTGCATTTTTTTGTTTTATATATTCTCGATAGAATTCCACGGAATAACCACTCCTTAAACGAGAAAATAGAGATGCCAGTAGTCTAGGAGTGGTGTTAGGAGGTTGCGTGCAGCAGTCTGGCTACCAGTGGTATCGTATCGTACCACGAGTGATGGTTGTAGAACCACGGCTAAGAAAGAACTTGGCAAGAAGAAAAGCTTCGCTCCAAGGAGAGACCCCACATCCGTATCACATGACATCTCGCTTATCCAATAAGAGAATCTCGGCAAGTTTTAATGCCATAACCTAGTGTCAAAAAGTAAAAACTCATATGCCCTTCACATACGGTAGTTCAAGGGATTATTGGGGTTACTCTAGCACTGCGCTTAACGCGCCCTGGGCAACTGACTATCTACCGATGTCTATGCAGAATTTGCCTATTCCACCTCGTGGGACGTCCCTCCGGAGATAGCTGCGGCGGCCGAATGGCATAAAGTAGCGTTTATGGTTAGATAACGTAAGCCAAGGGACACGCCTTCCTATCCAACGGACCCTGGATAACATGTGGATCTGGAAGATCATGCAGATATGCGGGCCTAAGCTCTGGTGGATACACCCACATGGCAAGCCTCGCTTCAGATAGGGCCTTTACCGTACTATACCCAGCTACCGGAGAGGATTTAAGTAGATCTAAAAGTCTGTATCCCCTCAGGTGCTTCTGCTCGGGCATGAAGGGTCATGGTCTACCAGAGAAGTTGAGCAAGATGATACAAAGTGAAAAACAATAAGATCTCGATCTACTAACAGTTCGGTAGATCAATATCTTTCCTCGAGGATTGAATCTCCCGTCGCGGTTGCTCTCTTGCCCTTCTCGCCCTCTCGATAGCCGATAGCTCACCTTGTGATCTACCTCGGCATAGAGTGTGCCTGTGTCATGTTTCATGACAAGGTGCATACTCACACTTCAGGCAGGCTCTATCACAGGCTGTATAGGAAACCGGCCCCATACACTTAACGGAAGATTTTGGTAGGCTGTAAGTAAGACCTATGCTCAATTCGCATGAATAACTTCGAAGATAAATTTACCAAGCCACTAACCCCACAATACTCTGATGCTTCTATCCCACAGGCGTGGGTGGGCGGGGGTTACATCTTTAATATAATAACAGACCTAGATACTTCAGCGTGCAATCACATACAACTACAACCTTGTTACTCAATGCCGTCATGATTTCCTGTCATCGAATGAGAGCACCGCCTTGTATATCAAACCTCCGATATCTCCGCTTTGAGGAATATCTTCGCAAATCTTCACGCACAAGGCTCATCCTAGAGGCCCAGTCACAACATGTCCTAGCTGTCTACCACCTATTCGCCAACAATCCTAGCAAACGACCTTCCTCGGACTTCAAACTAGCCAAGTCACCTCCCCTTGCTCATGTTGGCTAGGGATATAGAACATCATAGGTAATTGCCAAACCTTGCCTCCTGCAAACATTTTTTTTATTTAAACCTCGTTCTTGTTATATCGAACTGCACCCCCAGCCGCAGTGCCATCCTCGCCTCCCTCTCGTCAAGAATGAAAAAACAAACCCCCCCCGATATGCCCAACACTTCACACCTTGGGGAAGAGCAAGAACATGATACGGCACGTAATAACCAAACTCCAATAATAACAGGCTTTGAGGCCGTCAATCTATACAGAACTCTCAATGACCTTACCTCTTCATAAATCCTGAGGGGCCGACATCCTGAGGGGCCAACCTTAGGCTGCAGTGCACTTTACAAGAGCTGCGTCGCCAACTTTACCCCCCCCTCTCCCAGCCCCTACTACACTACACTAGGCCACACCACCTATGTGCAGTGCGTACAGAGAAAGAAGCCTCATCAATTACTCCGCCCGCTGGCACGCACAAAGAGCCTAGCGTATCACTCCAATATCCCATCAAATACGATCACACAATATTGCAATTATGCGTGGCTAGTGAGAAAGAGAAAAGAAACCTGATCGCCTACCACATGCACAAGGGTTGGTTTATATCCATGACCAAGGGGGGAAACAAAAAGAAGCGAGGGTGAAAGGAAAAGCCAGGATCGGGGATATGCGGAAAAACACGGAAAGAAAACAAAAAATATGACAAATGATGAGAAAGCGGCATACCACAGTTGACGCGGTATAGTGGTGAGGTTGAGGGAAGAACGGGGAAGAGATGAGAAAGAGTCAAAGGTAGTGAGGAAAAGACTAGTGGTGAAAAAGCACTTAATTGCGAAAAGAGACTTGGCTGACCGCGGATAAGCATTTAATCCAACCAATACGGCGAGTGACAACCAATGAAGATTGCATGCGTATTCCCCCCCTTACTTTACCTCCCCTCCCCTCCTATTTTCGCGAGACTTACCTGATATAAGTGGCATGCTCAACATTTTAGTATTTGCTAGATAAATAACTGCCCCTCCAAGCACCTCTAGATTCCAGCCTATGAGGAAACTTATTGTGTGATAAGCATTGTACTTTTCAGTCCAGTAGTGTTTTTTAAAATTTTATTTTAGTTAGCACTGTGGCAGATTGTGGTCTAGAGGCGCAATATGACTGCCGGTTGGTTAGTAGTGCGCTGGTCTGGGAGAGGCATGGAGTCGCAATCATCTAAAGCTCGATAACTCCTTGCCGGTGAAATGGGCTATGAGAGTTTTCTTCTCTTTTTTTCGCTACCAATGCAAATATCTAATCATAACCTTTGTTGCGAAATCAATTACTCATTTGTGCGGCCGGTTGGCAGAAGATAGGTATTTGGAGGATAAGGACGGGCGGTAGTTGAGGTGAAATACAGGTGGAGATTTCCCAGCATGGTTAGGAATCGATTTGAAATATACATAGAGAAAGGAGGCATCTACTCTCAAGAACCTTGTGTTGCTTCTTATGTTTTTAATCTTCCATGAGGTCCCTACTATCATTCTACTGGATAGATCCGATAAACGTACCAGCTGTCAACAACACATCATGAAGTCACAATATCATATGTGACTATCCAAATGCCCCACTTCTACCTTTATCAGGAACTGTGCGCGTCGTCGCCGTCGTTGTCGTCATCGTCGCCGTGGTCATGATAGGGAGGAAGCTCTGACGGACGGGGTACGGTTCCATAGGTCGAAGTTGTGTGCGTGTTGTTGATATTAACGGGATTTCAACATACGAATTACCATCAACATGACGAACAGAGAACATCTCAGCACTTCACGCAGGACAGCATTAATGGTAACGGGAACGGCAAGGTTTCAAGTTGACAACCAGACCAACACCACCAGTCCTATTATCGCCAGCATCATAAGCTGCCAGCGAGCATCAAGTCTGCAAGTCCACACCCCAAGCAAACACTAAC
The DNA here is from genome assembly GCA_003521225.1 of Tuber microsphaerosporum. Taxonomy (NCBI): domain Eukaryota; kingdom Fungi; phylum Ascomycota; class Pezizomycetes; order Pezizales; family Tuberaceae; genus Tuber; species Tuber microsphaerosporum. Next base: position 4,162 of record QOVD01003161.1, on the reverse strand, counting down.
CCTTAGTCATCAAACAAAAACACCTAACGAGAATGCTCCAAAATAAAGGGAAAAAAACACACCGCGCCCAACACCTCACCCCCCAACCGCCAACCCAGATCCAGGAAACACGTTAGATCCGCCTCCCGCGTAAATCGCGCATAATCCCCCATCAACTTGGCCGGGTAGCGATCCGACAGACGCCCACCACCCACACCCGGCACCAGCCCAAGAACTTGGCTACCATGCACACACCCAAAACGGGCCCGCCAAGAAACCCGGTGAGTCCCAAACAGAAATAAACCCATCCACAAGCGAGTTTCATGTGCAACTCGACCATTCCAAATTTGGTCTCTTCTAATAAACCATTTGCCCCAATGAAGTTGCGCGGGAAGGGGGACGGGCAGGGTGGATTAGAGTGGGTTTCAGGAATCTCGGTAGAATCGCGCCACCGTCCCGGGGTTTATGTTAGGAGAGGGTAGAGTAAACCTCCTACCCTATTGCACGATAAGATTACGGCTTAGTACTGCTGCGGCGATAGAGTACTCTATGCCTAAGCGGATGGATATCTAGGCGAGAAAGTACAGTGCAGTAATTCGGGTCTGTTCCGGATAGGCATGTAGGTTAGATAAGGGTGGTAGTACGAAATTAGGGTCCAGAGTTGTCTATCTACAAAGATTGTCGTGAAGATGTGGATGTGGTAGTTGAAATAGCTTTGTTCCCACAAGGCTGAATTACTCATCTATTTATGCAGGCTTGCATGCAGAACTTCTCTATTGATATGGCTCGAATTGAGCTCAGAATCGCGCGCCAACTCCGCTCCTCTTCCACTTCCTCCATCCCCAAGGGCAAATTGTGAGTGTGGTGGTGTGGAGGAAACATCTGCTTCCTACCAACAACGCAGTCTATCGCAAGAGCCCTATGCAATGCACTACCGCCAAAGTAAACAAACCCGCATCCATTTCAAAAGGTGAAATATAAAAGCAAAGAGTAAAACCCAAAAGTAAATTCTCTGATCTTTGGGCAGTTCCGAATACCCAGAGAGTGGGGGATGGCGGAAAAAAGAAACGAGAAGAGGAAGAAAAAGAAACAAACAGAAACAAACTTGGCCAATGGTCGCACTGCTATTCGGGACAAGAGCGCATACCTATTCCAGCCTTCACTCGATCGCTTCAGTGCCGCAGACATGCATAAAGCCTCTTGATCTATCACCTCCAAGTAATACGTAGGAAGAGGAGTTTTGAGGGCCAGTGCGTATCAGTGCGTGTTGAATCGATGGCTTGCCAGGGCGCGCTCAATTAGCTGGTTATTACCACCAAGATCATTCACAGGCTTTCAATTGGCGCATCCCTCAATGCCACAGTGGCCAGGGCGAATTGTCTCCATATCTATCGTACCTCTTAAAATTACCATTGATGAAACGTTCCAGTGGAAATAGACGTGAGAGGGTACTGCCACGCCCAACCTATCCAATTATCCTTAGCAACAAGCGCACCCGCGAGGAAGACAAAAAAGAGATGGAAAGGCGAACTTTAGGGCAGTTTAATGGGCAAGTGTGTGCCAAGAGGGCAATATGAGTGGAGGGTCTGGATGGGCCAGATCCTATGCCTCTCCCTCCACTCGTGAGAAAATACGTGTATGATACCCATAGTAGGTTTCTACCGCTCAATTGCGCTTTTTCATCACAACCCATCAGGGTAATTTTAGCCCAGAAGGAAAGAAATTTAGTTATCATAGGCAGCCAATATGCGCCTAGGATAACAACATACGATACTATCTCTACTTGATAACTTTGTCTCATTGATGCCACACAAAAACCACCATAAGAGGGATAAAGCACCCACTTTAAACACAGGTCAGAGGTATTCCGCTCCCTAACGGGGGCAATCTGGCCAAAAGCTCCCCCAGGTGTAGCAGGATCCACCCCTCCCTCATATAGGATATCTGAAGAGAATAGAATTTTTAACCGCCAGCTTACTCTCCCCCCTCTCCTCTCTCTCCCAGTCCTCCTACCACCGAATAAGTCCTACCGCACCACACCGTGCCTTCAAGAGCCTCACTTACCAATACCCCACACTAATTCCTACATACACCACCATAATCAACCCCGAGGTTTATCACCCTACTCCCACACATTACTCCGCCTTTTACTAAGCGCCTACAGCAAACAGCACGACCACTTCACTAGCCCTCACTCGTTCGTGGCGCAGTGGACATACCCAAAATAGTGGCGTGCCGTCCTGCCAATTTCCGGGATTGCGGCTCTTGCACCGCCTACCATTCCGAGTACTATGCGAAACGGATTGCAAGCGGTAGAGGCCCAATTATTACTTATTTGGGGGTAGGAAGTGGAGGTCGAAAATAAATAGATATGTTGACTGTGTTCCCTTCTCCTTCTTCTTCGAGATCAAGCGGGAGGGTGAAAAGCGCCTTTGCGCTTGGAGAGTCTTTTTTTTTTTTTGCCGCGAGAAGATATGGCAGGGGTGAGCTCGTCACCCCTATTCACGCCATAGTTAGAATCCATTTTCACAACGCAAGCCAGAAGTTTAAATCCGCAATCTCCTGAACCCTGCGGCTTCTATGGGAGGCAGTTTGATAGCGATTTTGATATTTATGATTGGTGATGCTGCTCATGGTGTGGGTAGGGAACGAACTCACCTTCCTTCCTCGCCTTCTTCTTGCTCCAAAGGATATTGTGAAAACACTTGTCCGATACCCCGGATTCACCGCTTCCAGACGCTGGGAAGGTGATTTAAGTAACATTATATTTGCGTGATACCTTGAAACAGGCTTCGCCGCTCAAAGTTGTTTTTTGTTTTTTTTGTTTTTTTCGGAGGTATGAAACTCAGGTCTCACCTATCTTGCTTCCTTAAGTTTTCTCCACCCCCCCCCCTCGTGAATGGAGGGAATTCCGGGAGAAGCTTCGCTAAAGGCGCATTGATTGATCACCGTAATTAATAGTACTGTAGTATGCATAACCTATACAAGTACCGTACCATACTTTAGAATTATAGTAGTAGTAATAGCAATACCGGTACCCAGGACAACTCCCACCACATGCACAACCGCACGCCCTTCCATGTGCATAGTACTCGTACCCTACCGTAAATCCGATAATCAGCAGCTAAAACGCACATACTGTACTCTTCTCCAACAAAAAAAAAAAGGTTAAAACTATAATACATACATAAGTTTACCTTTCCCCCACAGCAACAGCCCCAGCCCCAGCAGATCACTTCCACCGGAAGGGGATTCGCGAAACAATCCCAAACACATTGAAACTGGTGTTGCGGAGCCGCCAAAAGCTCTGATAGGCGGCTCCACAACACTACTGTACTGGTACTTCTTCAGCTTGTGCTGGAGCACCCGGAAGCTGGTTCTTCCCCCCATCCCCGTGACGCTGTTATTGTTTTTAGGAGATTTTCATGGTTCCAAAAGTCTATTTGTATTGTGTGTACTGTACCTGCGTGTATTACCGCTAATGCCCAAATTTGATCCTCTAGTCATACAAAGTGGTTAGCGAACCGGGGGTGTGGGTGGGAGCCACAGCCGGTGGCGGTGTTGAGTTATGATACAGTGGGTTAGACTGGCTATCTTTTGCCTGGCCGTACAAAGTAGCACAGTTATCGTACCATAGCGTTGTACAATAGCACACAGCGTTACGTTACCGTCTTCGAGGGGAGGATGAGGGGGATGGTGCGACCGTTTGTACAACATTTTTCTTCTTCAGCCGTTCTGCCGTGCTGTGAATCCCCCCACCTAGAAATCACTTACCGGTAGAACAAGTTTACAATCATCATACTTTCTACCCCACCGTTGTAATAACTTGACCTTCGATTTTTTTATTTTTTATTTTTTTCCTCTTGCAAGCAGCACTGGTACGGTAAATCCCAGTACAAGTACCGGTACTCGTGTGATACCGTCCAGCACGGCACCGTGTGAGTTGCCGGTACTCGAGTACGGTACCGTAGAACCGAGGCAAAATGACTCGCATAACTCCACAAGTACTCGTACATAACCGGGCTCGCAATTCACAGACAGGGAAAGTGCCATAGCATAATAACCGTATATAAAGTACGGGGACAAAACTTTTCGTCCGGGGCGGCAACGGCAACCCCACTACATTTATTACCTATTCAACCACAACTGCTTGTAATGAACTGAAAATCTATGTACATATCCA
>QOVD01003159.1:0-13101 GCA_003521225.1 Tuber microsphaerosporum | reverse complement strand
CCCCCGCTACCCCACTTGCTCCTCCGTAATACATCAGACAAATATTTATCCTAGTTGGCTGACATCTTTGACCTGCTGCACGATCTCGCGAAATTGTTCCTCGCCCTCAGGAGTTAGGAGGTCTATGTTCCACCGATTCGCTGGTGCTGTGTCGGTAACTAGTTCTGGGTCGTGGGGAATCAAGGCGGGGGTTAACCGCCTGCTCATCATATCAAGCTTGTATATGCAGAGTTTTGTCCCCATAGCGCTGGCCCCATAAAGGGTCCCAATGGTAACATCTTCGAAAAGGTGAGTAAACCTCTCGCGCATTTCCAAGTCGGCTTCCTGGCGGCTGAAGAGGTGACGGAGACTGGAGGATTTCACCTCGAGGAAGAACACGGGATGCATATTGTGCATAACAATGAAAATAGTCGTAAAATCGACCGATTTCGACTCTCTTGGTCTTTTATACTGTGGGAATAGCACGTAGCTCTCCTCGTTTGGGAAAAAGTGGCCCAGGAGAGCGGTGTATGCTCCATTAAATTGGGACTCATCGGTTTCCCCTGTCTGTCTCGCTAACTCGAACATCATGGTAACGATTGCCGGTAGCGGCATGATGAATTCGAATCTGATGGCTATCCGTTAGTAAATAAGATATTATGTGCATAACCATTGGGCTCACCGTAGATGATAGCAGTGTTGTCGGAGTGTTGTCGGAGTGTTGTCGGAGTGTTGTCGGAGTGTTGTAATCGTACGCGGTGTGTAGTGGATTAAGATCTATTGTGGGTGTATTTATACGGAATGCAGCACCAAGCCACCCTCTTGGTTAGTCATCGCTGAGTTGAAGAGATTCATCTCTTCTTCTATACTGACATAGGAAGGCTGGAATGCTCAATGATCGGGTACCGCAAGAACTTGCCAAACCCGCCAAACCCGCCATTCAAGTCCACCATTGTCGCACTCTAATTGGCCAGCACAATCGCTAGTTTGATACATTTACCCTCCCATTGGCCACAATCCCTGCACGACGGCCTTGGCTGCATAGCGAGTTTGGCGGGTGTTTACGGTACACTATATCTTTTGTTGGTATTTTTTCCAACAAACATGAATTTGAAGAATTGATCGTTCCACCCAGCCACCGCGGCAATCCTGCCCTTGATCCCCAAGCCCCCAATGAAAAATGAGAGGGAATATATTAACCTGTCTAGCCCTTAACAACAACATCTCTCTTACTCCTAGTGGACCATCAAGCCAAAATGCTCTTTGCAGTCGTGAAGCTCTGCATATCCCTCCTAATTCCTACCTCGTTCTACGTCCTCGGCTCACGTATATACTTGCTAGGCACGATCAGACAATTATACCCCCTGCTTCGCACAAATTGTGCCTTGTAATTGACCACTGTGCCTCCACTTCTCCCCTCTTCCTCGGAAATCGGCTAACATCAAATAGAGCATCCTCACAACCCTCTTTCTAGCGATATTGTTTCTTGCGCGGATGAACAAGTCCACACAGTTACGTCTTTCGACTTCGGGAAAGCGATTAGCGCTCTTGCTCTCCGTTTCCAGCACGATCTTATGGATAGCGGTGGTATTTAGTGGTGTTAGGATTGCGAAAAGCCAGGGTGAGTGTTTATCCACTTCGGCCTCTTCCTCGGTAACAATCGGAGAGAATGAGGCAGGGAGGTTTGGGGCGGCCTATAGGTTGCAAAGAGCCGGCGTCGGTTTTGCATTCCTAGGCTTGTCAGTTCACTCCCCCCTTATTTCATTTAGGGAGCGAGGGTGCTTACGGAGAAATAGAGCTTGTGAAACAAATACCGGTATCACTCTTGTGGCTACTATTGACGTTGTAGATGAGGTGTCACGTGTACGGGTTTTCTATGATAAATCCTAGCCTATAACACCAGTCTTGCCTTCATCGTCCTACTAGCCACCAGCGTAAACTCTAAGTATGATTCCGCCAGAATTACCCCGCCCATCACATACCCCTGAACCACTCCAGCCTCGGTGGCCGTCTCTACGAACTATGTTCTATGAGTAGCGGAACCAACAAACGCCGGCAATGATAATATCGCGTGTTTCCAGTTCATGCATACAAAGCATTCCTAGTACCCAGTTACGGCGGTCGATAACGACCCAAACCGTCACTACGCTCAGACATTGGATTTAAATTTTAGGATAAGGGAAACCGATAAACAAAAGAATTCGAATTGTATCCTTCAGTCTCAAGAAGTGCTATGCACTCCGTGAATCAGCATTGACATGATAAGAAAAAAAAGAAATTAACAAACAATGTAGATTGTAAAACATTAAAAAAAAGTTGCAAAATAAAAGATGCTAACTTGAATTTGGATTTAAGAATCCGTGGAGCAGGTATGGCAGACGCGGAACTGGTCATGATAGTGAAAAAAGGAATCAGATTTGGAGATGAGGAAGGACAAAAAAGCGAACCCAATTCAAGAGAATAAACAAAGAATACAATAAATAAACAAAGTGAAGGAGGAAAGAAGTGAAGAGAAACGGTGACGAGTATCAGATATCCTGGGGAGCAGGAGACTTGTGTGAGCCTGACTGAACTCGCTTGAGGGCCTGTTCACAGCCCATGCAGGGTTGTAGCACTCTAGGCAAAAATGTGGAAGCGGTGTGATTTGGATTGGAGAAGAACTAGCGACCGGTGCATGATTTCTATCTTGATAATAACATTCAATTAACAGGTAGAGTTAATAAATTTGAGAGGGGGGTAAATGGTATGTACTTTTGATTGTCGTAACTGTTGAGACGCAGCTAGTGTAATAGTCTCCTGATAATTGCTAACCTAAAAAGCTTTATCTGAAAGAAGATACAAGTTAGGTTTATTTTCAGTATAATTACCAATTCTAAATTTTGAATCTCTGCTAAAAACATAATAGGTAATAGGCAATTGGTAAAAATAACAAACGAGGGGAAAGATAGACCTAGCAGGGGCACTTGAGCTAAGAGTTGAGCAGAGATGGAAGTAGATATCATCTGAGAGTCAGATAAGAATAATATGTGAGACAGGGAGTAAGAGAGAAAGGTAGCAACAAGTGAGTGGAGAAGTGAAGGAGTACTAGGTAAACAGGGCAAGAAGCTCTCTAAGATGTTGTCATGAGGGAATATGAGTGGATCAATAGAGATAAAGGTCCAAAGGGTGTTCTGGTTCCCTGCACTTGATGAATAAATTCTGCAAGACAGAGTAACCTTGATTTAGAACAAAATTCAGTAATTACATAATTGATGTCTGTTGTTATAAGTTACCGTTTGGAAGTAAACAGGTGAGCGGACAAGAGGGAAGGGATTGAGAATATAAGAGCGAATGAAGCCAAGAGGCAAGTGTCTGTATATTGAGAGAATTGTATCTTGCTTGCCTATTCTATCTATTGCGGAATGGTGGGTTTATATATAAAATTAAACAAACAATATGATCCTACTCGTTCTCAGACCAGAACCTGTCCAGGGAGAATCCCACTTCCCTCCCTGCTATGTATTGTAATATACCCTTCACTGTCCTAACTGTCCTTTTCCGGTTATTTATGGGAACCCGGTTAGAAAGCCGTTGAGCCAGGTATTCTTGATTCTTCCATCCGATTAATAATAACTGACAGAGAAACTAGTAAATAGAGACTAATACTATGGGAAATAAGCAAACAAAAAATCATATAAGATGGAGTGATTGCTGGTGAATTCCAACAATGTCAGAAACATTAAGAAAATTTGATAATCTAATTGCTATGATGGAAGCAAATAGCTAGGTAAGTAGTAGAGCTAGAAGTAATAGTAAGTGTAACATGTATACAGGGTCTGGTAGTACAAAACAGATGGTAGTGAGGGATTTCATTTCTTTGTTTAGTTTGATTGATATTGGGTTTCATAATACTTCAGGTATTGCTTAGGAAGACAAGTAGCTTCTTATGTATTGACTTTCTTTGAATAAAAGTTATTGCTTAGGATTGCGGTTAGAAAAGGGCATGTATACCGGCAGAATGTAGCAGGCTTTATAGTGGTGAGCTCTCTATAGTTAGAACTTCAGCAGGTCTATAACAGGATACCGGTCAGAGCAGCCTCAGGGGAAATTATTTTTGGAGGAGAATTCTGGATTATCACAGTTTGACACAACTTCAAGTATTTTAGAAAGGAAATCTGACTAGCAGGGCAAAGCAGAGTTTACTAAGACGTCTAGATTAAGAAGATACTTAGTTGAACGGCAATTCTTTGTTCCCTTAACCATGTACAAGCTACTCTTCCCCTTTTGCAACTTAAGAAGCCACCTGTCCGTCTAGTGTTAGCAGGATAGCCCCGGGTGTAATAATCCTTCCCTCCGGGTGATACTTGCCGCCAGTAACCACTCATCATGCTCGTACACTACTTTGATAGAGGAACACTCTAGCTCCTAGTGTGTAGTCGAGAACTCGCTAAGAGACACTTCTCTTTTCTTTCACCAGGAATCGTGATAGTTGAACTGATAGTATAAGAAAGTACTCAGATATTCGCCTGAGGAACTAACTATCCTGAGGTTTTTTTCTTTTTTCTTTTTTTTTTTATATCAACTTGCATTTGTTTATTCCAACTGTAGGTACAAATGAGACATGCAGCAGTAAGCTATGGCCATGAAAAACCTCTGTGATCCAACTTGGCGTTAGCGGAAAAAACGATCAACATAAGACCCACTGGTCTGGGCCCAACTGCACGATCCTGTAGAGCAGTCAGAATAACTAAGCCAACTAACCAAAGTGGGCGACACAGAAAACCCTTCAAACTCCATGAGCAGAAGACAACAGGATGACCACTTGCCAAAAACTCGTACCACCGGAAAAATAAAAACTGGTCGAAGGACCACGAACAAGAGGAGTAAACACTAATCCAATACAAGTAAAAGGAATGACAAACATCGTATTGACTTATGAGATGGAAAAATTACCAGACAAAACATAGAGCAAACTACACACAGGATCCAGAAAGGGGCCAGCCACCATCCGGTAAAATAATGGGCAATGATAACATGAAAAAACCGAAATAATTATAGCGACCCAAGGCATTAGGTTATGACACAGAGATAGGGCAATACCACGCCCTGTCATAAGCGAGAGGGTGCAACCGTGGGGAGCCGCGGGGCGCGAGTGGAGCCATCAGGCAGAGCGGATCAGAGCCAAAGAGGATGACCGTAAGCGACCAAGGAAGCCGAGGGTGCTGGCGGGACATGGGGGGTGGCTGTAACCGAGGTGCAAGAAGAACTACGGGACATGGAGAAGGGGTCAAGGGCTGAATAACTGGCTACAAACAATCGACAAACAGGCCATGCAATGTTTTCTGACCTAGAGGTCGATAGTGAGTACCACGAAGTTATTGACCGAAGCTTTCCCCAGCGAGAGACCAGTGATAGAACCAAGGGCATACTTTCACTAAGGTCTGGACACCATGAAGCCGACCGTACACTTAGAAAGAAGTAAAGCCAGCTGTGGGCAGTCGCTAAGCGAAGCTTGCGAAAGCAGGGCGAGGATAGTAGCGGAGAAAGGCCTGCAAGCAACACCTAGGGCAACGCTTTCTCAAGGCGAAGCCATAACCGGAGAAGAAGAATGAAGGGTTGTCACCCCCCTAGGCAGTAAGGCCATCAAAGGAGTGAGGAGTGAGGTGGATAGAGTTGACGATCATGGCTCATGGTGTTGAGATTTCACTCGCCGGAGATGGAGAGGAGATCGTTCATGACTAACTACCCTTTGGTTTTTTTATTTGGTTTTCTTTTGGTTTTTTGGTTTTTTTGCTCTTTTTATTATTGTTTTAGAGCTTACAGTGTGATACTAGCTAAAGGATGAAAGGGGCTTGCAGCGTCAGCTATGACCCCAAATAGTACATGCATATCCAGCATCAGTCCATCCCATGTCCTACTCCGGCTAAAAACCCTCTGACCCTGCCTGACAGGAGTGGAAACACACGTACAAGTCTGGTACTATGGGTAAAAAACTACAAAAGAAAAACAGGCCTGAGCTATGACAAAAACCTCTACAGACGAGTAGCAAGAAAGAAACCAAATGACAGTGGGACCCAAAACGGGAAACCCAAAAGTGTACTACACACCCAACCAACATACCCCTTCAGCTTTCGCGAAGAAGGGGTCGTGCTCAACCTGAAATCCCCTGAAGTAAAGGGGCGCAAGCGGCGGACTGTAGACAGACCGTGGAAGTGGCGAGGCAATCAATAAAGCCTAGTGCAGTTTGACGTAAGAGAATCAAACTAACCCTGCGGAAAACAACCATGGTGAAGAGAGCAGTAGGATGCCAGCCGGAAGAGAGGAACAAGACAGCTGTACGGCGGCCAATAGACGAGTTAGAGGCAGTACCCAAGTCACGGGACGAACAACTAAGAAGGGAGAGCTGTGAGGAGGAGAACGGAGAGGTAGACTCAATCAAGCAGTGCGAGACCGACCGACCAAAATAAGGTCACGGGTTTTCGATGATACCGACAGTACCAGACAGAGTTCCGTGGAGATAGTGCAATACGAGGGAGCACAGCCACAGGGGCCACTACTTCACAGATAGCCCAAACCTGGAGAAGGCTATTGACGAGAAAGAGATTGCCGACCTTGTGCAAACGCTAAGCAAGCGCAGCGTAGTGAAAGCGGAAAAGGAGAGCGGAGCGACCCTGAACCGCCTAGACAAAGAGTACACGAGAGCAAAGCCATCAGAAGGGGAACACAGGGGAGAGGGGGGTTGTAGCGTCACTCTCTTAGACACCGAGGCTATCATAAGAGTGGAGAGGGAGGTGAATGGCGTTGGCGATGATTTCTCCTGGTGTTGAGATATCAATCGCCGGAGGTGGAGAGCAGATCGTTCAGGCTAACTACCCTGCTGGTTTATTGTTTGTTTTTTTTTTACTTTCAAATTCGTATTATCGTTCTAAAGCTTACAGTCTAAGACTAGCCAGAGGACGAAAGGGGTGTGGAGCATCAGCTATGACCCCAAAGACCTGAAATATATCCAACCTTAGTCTATTCTGATTCTCCCTCTGCTAAAAACACTCTGGCCCTGCCTAACAGGAGCAGACACCTGCATACAGGTCCGGTACTATTTGTAGAAAACAACAGAAGACCATCACGGACGAGAGCTCCGACTAATCCTCCACAGACAAGCAGAAAATAAGAAATCAAACGACAGTGAGACCCTAAACGAGAACCCCAAAAGCATACTACTGTCCTCCGCAACATGCCCCATCAGCTTTCCTCATGAAGGGGCCGTGCGCAACCTGAATACAAAAGGAGGTATGGAGCGGAAGCGGCGGGCCGTAGGCAGAGAGTGAAGAGAACGACGCAATTGAAGAAACCAAGGGCCATGTGATGTAAGAGTAAGCAAACTAACTCTCCAGAATACAACCAAGATAATGATAGCAGTAGGGGACTAGCCGGGAGAGGAGAGGCCGACCGTGGGAGAGGCGGCCAACAAGGGAGAGGGGGGCTGTAACCGAGCCACTGGACGAACGAGCGATGAGACAAGGAGAGTGGAGGGGTGGATTAAATCAAGAAGTGTTAGACCGACCGACCGAAACGAGATTACAGTTTTTCGACAATTCCAACCATACAAAACAAAGTTCCCAGGGGAGAGTGCAATACACTGGAGCAGAGACCCAGGGGCTACTAGTTCACCGATCACCAAAACCTACGAAAATCAATTGACGAGAAAGGGGTTGCCGACCTTGTGCAATCACTAAACGAGTGCAGAGAAGAAAAAGCGGGGAAGAGGAAGGCAAGGGACCATGAACCCACTAAACAAAGACTGCTCGAGAGTAATGCCATCGGGAGGGGAACTAGGGGAGAGGGGAGATGTAGTGTAACTCTCCTAAACTGCGTGGCCATCATAAGAGGCAGCATGGAGGTGGATAGAGTTTACGATGATTTCTCATGGTGTTTAGATTTCAATCGCCAGAGGTGGAGAGAACATAGTTCGTGGCTAACTACCTTGGGTGTTTTTTTTTTTTTTTTTTTGTTTGTTTTATATCATATGTTTACTGTTTTAAGGTATAACAAGCCTCATGTAGCGGTAGCTATGGAGAAAACAAAATCTATAAAAATCAAACTTAAACATAAAAAACCATCACGTATATCGCTTTTCCTCCTCTTTTGCTTGGGCCGTGTAATGAAAACCAACCATGTTAGCGCCATAAACTGCTAAAAATTAAACAAATGACAGGGAGGTGTACTATCCTACATCCACGAAAAATGTAAAGCAAACTAACTACCTAGTTCAGCAAGGAAAAACCATTCTCCAACTAGCAATTTAAACCAAATACCCAACGTCGGGATCATGGGGACGCAAAGGGAGAGGGCGAGGCTAGGGTGGGCAGAAAGGACGTGAGGGCAAGGTCAGGGGGAAACCCTGGGCTGGTGAGGGAGATGTATTTAGAGAGGTTGGTCAGAGATGTGGGGTCGCTTCAGATGGGGCTGTTCAGGACAAGATCGCGGGCCGGGTCCAAGTAACAGCGCCTCCGGTTGCGCCTGGCGGGCCAGTGTAGAAGGTCATGCAAGAAGGATTCCGGTTCCATTCCTCACCTGGGGCCGGGCAAGGTAGGGTCTTCGTCGAACCAGGAGTGGTCTTCCGCTAAGTAGCTAATGTGGGACCTCATCTGATGGATGCCGCTAGCAATGGACTTTGAGAGGTCCATCTAGGGGTAGGGCGTGAGGGAAGGGGGGTACAGGTAGTAAGGTGGCGCAGGATTGTCTCAAGACCAGGCTGATAGGAGGAGGTCCCTGCCCCTAAAGCGGAGGGCCTTATAGGTCCTTTGCATGAGTTCCGGAAGTGGGATGTTGGGGTGGGAGGATTGCTATTTTCCCAAAATGAGGGGGAAATGGGACAGTCCAATTGACAGAGGGATTGTGAGGTGAGCCATGGCGTCAAGTGGGGGATGGCTTCTGACTTTGGGGAGGGGAACGGAGTCCGCCAATCAAGGGGTAGGTATACCGCGGTGAGGCCCTTTGTCCAGCTCCTGTTCGAGTCTCGGGCCTTGTATATGGACATTGAGGGGAACTCTTGCGAATGACGGCCAGTGGCCGGGTTAAGGGTGGGAGGGGCTCAGGCCAGTCGAAGGGCAGCAATGGGCTACCTGTACTTAAGATATGGGGGAAGGGGGGGGAGGCAAGCCTCCCTGGCGAGGATGTTAATGGGGGTTGAGTAAAAGCTGTGGTAACCCATCTTTGAACCCTGTGCCAGAACGAGTCCATTCAGCCAAGGGAGGCGGTGGTTGGGCAGATGAGGTCCCCCATACATGAGCATGGGGACGATGACGGCTTGTGCCAGTCTCTGGCAGAGCAAGGTCTGTAGGCAGGCCCCTGGTGAAGCGAGACGCTTTAGGAAGGACAACCCTGCCTGAGATAAAGTGAGCCGTCTCTCAAACTGGTGGTAGGTGTTGACAGGGGGTGTTAGCCAATATCGGAGCCATCGCACGACCTTGGCGGGTTGAAACAGTTGATACTCAAGTAGGTTGGGAGAGGGTGAGTGGTGGGAACGCAGGCTAGGGGTCCGCCAGTGGAGGAGGTCGGGTTTGGGGACTGTGAAGGAGACCCTCACCCTTTATCCATGGACTGAGAGAGACGTAAAGAGGCACGGGAGGCGTTGGATGTTTCTTCGGTATGAATGGGAGCCTACGGTCACGCCAAAGTCGTCGACGTAGGAGACCATAAGGCCTTTGGGTATTGACTGATACAGGGGGCTGACATAGATCAGGAAGAGTAGGAGGGAGATGGGAGACCCTTGCGGGGTCCCCATTGACCCTGGGGCGGAGATGTTTGGGGAACTCTGGTAGAGGAGGGTGCACCTGCGATCTTTGAGGAAGGCAGACACCAAATCCACTAGGTGGATGGGATTTTGGCCTTGAGTAGGCGGGCCCTTCGCCACCGGGAGTAGAGGTTCTCGAAACCAGCCTTGATGTCCAGGTATGGGGTGGAGACCTTAAGTCTCTGTCTTGGGGGGCCATACCTTGTTGAGTAAGGGTGGCGAGAGTGTCAAAAGTACTGACGCCGGGAAGGGAACCACATTGGTTAGGATGGAGCCTCACATTGTCACGGACAAGTTTGAGGAGCCTGACGGCCATGACCCTTTCGAGGATCTTGGATAAAGTTTTGAGGAGTACTATGATTCAAAAAGAGGTGCAGGAGTAATAGGAGGGTTTCCCTGGTTTGTCTATGACTACACCATTGGCTGCCTTCCCGGGGGTTGTGTTATACCCAAAGGAGACCAGGGGTGTGAGAGGGTTCGTCAAGAGGTCTTTGTTCAGTCAGTAGACTTTCTTCCAGACGGCAAATGTGATCCCATCCGGCCCCGGGGCTGATGTCGGGAAAGATTTGGTGAGGGCTGGGGATATGTCTTCAGGCGCGAGGATAGCGCTGTCTGTGTGTTGGAACAGCTGGGTGCGTGCGGGTAGGGGTTACTTTCCCGGGAAGAAGTAGGCCTGGAGGGGAGTGTTAAGGGCAACCGGGTTGTCGGCATCCGGCAGACTGGGGAAGCGGCGGGCTGTTCTTAGAGCCACAAATTTCTTTGCGGTTCAAATGGTTTGGTGGGTAGTGGAGGAGAGCAAAGAGGCCCAGTACCCGGCTTTAGCCCTCTTGATTGCTAGGAAATAATCGTTTCTTGAGGATGTGGGGAGAGTCTTGAGGTGGGGCAGATCTGATTTCGGTGCAGCCCGTGCGGCTTTGCGGTTTTATTTCCGGAGGGTGGTAAGGAGGGGGGTCCACCAGAGCTTGGACCCGTAGGAGGGGCGGGAGCGGGACACTGCCGATGTGAGCAGAGCCGTTAGTTTTTTGAGGGAGGATTCTAACTGGTGGTCTAGTTGTTTCTGGGAAGGGGTGGAGGGGGAGGGCGGGATATTGAAATTCTTAATGTTGTTAGTTAACGAGTACCAGTCCCCTTTCTCCGAGACAGGACGTGGGGTTGCAGTTTCCAGTGTCAAGGCAGAGAGAACAATCTTGATGGGGATGTGGTCCGAGCCTGTGCTGGGGAGAGAAGAGTCAGATTCTTGGAAGAACTGGAAGGGCAGGGGGTTTGAGAATGTGAAGTTAATGACTATGGGCCTGTTTGACCCTGACAGAGGGAAGCAAGTGTAAACCCCAGCGGTGTTGAGGAGGGAGAAGCCCAGGGCAGCAGCCCTGGAGAAGTAGGGAGAGGGGGCATTGATTGCTGCGGTTGATATGGACCTGAGGGGGTCGGACAGGGGGTGGTGGAGGTTAAAGTTGCCAACAACCAGGAGGGCACAATCAGGGTGTGGGAAGGCTTGGTCAGGGGGGAGAGTGTGGGAATAGCCCGCGAGGGACCGGGAGTCAACATTGGACAAAGTAAAGCGAGTACAGCCGGTTCCGAAGCAACAGGTTGGGGTGAAAATGTTTAGACACATTAGGTCATCCACCCCGTCCTGACAGACGGGTACCACGATGTGTGAGGAAAGATAACCAGCCGACACATAGCAAGCCACTCGTGGTTTGACACAAATGGGGGCAAATGAATTAAAACCACCAATGCATGGAAGAAAACCTGTTGAAATAGGGGGGTCTTGTAAGAATACAAAATCAGGAGGGGAACCATGTGCAAACCACGAAAATAAGGAAAGAAACATATCCCAGCTCCCAAGGCTCTTATGCTGAACAAAGGAAACATTAGGAACATGGGCCAGCCGGTGGAGAGGAGCGGAGGGGAAACTAAGCATCACCCAGCATAGCCCGAGAGGCGGAGGTGGTGCGAGAAGGAGCAGGGGCCCTCCAGGCACGATGGTGGACTGCACCTTTAGTGGCAATTATCGGTCCGGGACTGGACAGTGTAGGGCGGGTAAGGGTGTCCTGGGAGGCTGGACGGGCCAGGGCAGTAGAGGGTCCTGGGTTGCCATCTTCTTTCACATCCATTGCCTCCTCACTATCTGAGGAAGAAACAGAGTCCGTGTCTGTGTTAGAGTCCTTCTCTTGTTCATGGCGGGTTCTTGGTAGTGGGAGTGGGCTGGCGCTGGACTGGCTTGAGAAGCCATTGTGATCTTTGCAACAATTGCCGCAATGGGGGGGCCAGGTGGGGCAGCAAGACTGGATTGACTTGGTGTTGCCACCCTTCGGACAGCCGGGGTTTTGGCACCTATCAGTAGAGCGGGTGTGGTGGAGAGCACAGAGGGGGCAGGTGGGGTGGTCCTGGGGGCAGCGTTGAGAGACGGGTCTGAAGCGCCAGCAGTTCCCAGATTGGGTGAAGCAGTTTTGCCAAATAGGCACGTTTGACCTCAAGGGCGTAGGAGTAGAGTATAACAACTTCGAGGATGCTCTTGACGTGGTCGTGATCAATGGTAACAATAACCGGGGTCTCTTGTTTGGATATTATAGCAACGCGGTCCTGCTTATGGCACCTGGCCAAGAGGGTAAGGATCGCTTTCACGTGGAGGATCGAGTTTTTGAGGCTGGATAAGAGGTTACCATCTTCTTTAGGGAGGTGTCATATAGATAGGCAATAACGGCCAGTGTTATGGCTGTGGGGACAATGCAGAAGGACAGCCAGTGGTTCCCGTCAGTCGTGAAGGCCTGGTTGAGGAACCTGGTGAGATTGTCGAAATAGGAGGCCAAGCAGGCGGTGGGGGTTGGGAGGTTGACGACCGTGAGCGAGACGGCTCCACTCTAGTTGACTTTGGTGGTGAAACCTTTAGGGAGGAGGAAGTTGGAGTTGGACAGGGTGGCGGCGACAAACTGGGAAGGGAGGCTGCGATGTCAGGGTCTTGGGCGTGAGGGGCGGGGGAGGAGCACTGGGTGTAGAGGCTATTTGGGCATTCTGGAGAGAAGGAGAGGCCTTCTTATGCACCGAGGCATCCTTACTCACGACCTCTTTAACCTTCATGACAGGAGGCTTCTTAGGCCTGACTCAGGACCCAGTACCTGTTGCGACCTGAGCATATGAGGTTTTGGGTCCTGGCTTGTAATCTAGGTGGAGGGTAGCACAAGTGAAGGCTGTGGGGTCGTAGCCTCCTGGACCAAATTGTTCTGCCTCTCATGAACTTGAAAAGGCGCGTGAGTAAAGTTGAGAGTTGCCCAAGATCGTGGGTAATAAGGTGTTGTAGAAAGGGTAGTGGATCGCATGGTCCAAATCATGAAGTACGGCAGGGGTGGGGG